>VDFB02037476.1:0-168201 GCA_007258455.2 Sequoia sempervirens | reverse complement strand
CCCGCCAGATCGAATCTCGAATAAAGGCTCCTCGCCGACAACTGTGGTATTCCTACCTCCAAAGATCATCGAAGCCAAGGTAAGGGGAGAAATTTGTGAACTAATCACGCTTTATGTGTGAGAAACGAATGAGGCACCAGAATCTATGTACCAAGCAGAGGACTTGACATGGTCTACGGGCCTTTTTGCCATCAGTGCATAAAAGGCAGATTCCTTCTGCTCAGAGTGCTCGGCGACATTCGCTTTCTGAAACCCTTCCTGCTTCTTTTGCTCAGAAGCCAAACGAGCACGGCAATCTTTCTTGATGTGGCCAAATTTATGACAGTAATTGCACTGTATATTTTTCTTCTTCGGATTGGTGGAGCGCTGACTTGAGCCTTTCTGCTGTGAAGGCTGACCTTTCCCATGATGCTTCGACTGAGTTTTTGCTGCAAAGGCCTGCTCCGTGGAGGATGATGAATCACTGCTACCGAACTGTTGTCTCCAGCGATCCTGCTGCAACAGGATAGTGCACAAATTCGGAAACTTGAGATCAACATTAGCAGACGTAATGTTGAGGGTCTTTATGAAATGTTCATAGGACTTCGGTAAACTCTTCAGGGTGATCACAACCATGTCTTCCTCCTCCATTTTCCGACCAATCGCCTCCAACTGATCTCTGATCTCCTGGATTTTATTCAAGTGCGCTTGCAGAGTTGTCTTCTCATCCATCATGATAGAAAACAGCATATTCTTCAAGAAAAACGCACGGCTTTTGTCGGAAGTTTCATGCAAATCCTTCAAGTGATCCCAGATCTCCTTAGCTGATTTTCTCAGTGGGATCTGAGGGAGCTAATCATCAATAACCGAAAGCTTAATAAGCATGACGGCTTCACGATTCTACTCATCAAACTTATCCTGATCCTTACCCGCCGCTTCAGGACGAGTAGCGTTGCTGAGGATCATCTGATCAAGGCAGTGGTATTCAAAAATTGTTAACATCCGCTGCTTCCAGGTGTTGTAATTTTTGCCATTAAATCTCTGACTGCCCTCTAGCATTAAATTGCTTAAACTGGCCATCTTCACGCTTTTCAAGGCATGAAAAATGAGGTAAGAGAAGAGGCTGATGCACGAAACTCAAGGCACGAATTCCAATGCAGAAAACAAGGACAGATTCAGGTACAGACTGCAAAAAGTACAGTGTACGGATGGCACAAAATTTGAGGCACAAAAAATGATGCACCCAGAAAATTCGGAGACCAACCCAGTTGAGCTTTCGAAAAACCCACCAGGAATCTGTGATCGAAAAAAAAATTTGACTTCAAAAAACGTGTCAAAAACCTGGCCGAATTCGCAGGATGCCCTAGGCGGCCATGAGAGCTCCAAAAAGTTGCAGAAAAAGCTGAAACCCTTCTGAGATCGCAGCACAAAAATGTCAGAAACCTTGGGCGACCACGATTTATCAAAGAGAATGGAAATCGCGTCCCAAACAAAGGCTGAAATCATGTTTTTAAAGAGTTGAAGACAGCTTCAAAAATGCAGAAAAAAACGCGCGGCCAGAGATGGTTTAAATCCGCGCCCTAGGAACAACACAAAATCGCGTTTTTCAGAAGACAACGCTAAAAAACGCGCGGCCAAGGGTTTCTTGTGCCAGCAACTGTAAAACCATGCCCAAAACTCCAATGCGGGCAGTTGCAGAGTTCACAACTTGAAGATCACGGCCAGGAAACTCGTCCAACCAGAAGGCCATTACAAGCATAAGAAGACGCGAAATTTTTTCCTTCAAAGAAACATGATACGCAGCCACGAAAATACAAAATCGCGTCCTAGAAAAATCCACCAAAAATCTTCACACAGATCTCCAAAACTCGGCACCCAACAATTTCAAAAATTTCCACTGAAAAAAAATTCCAAAATTAAAAAATTATTTCGAAAAATTTAAACAAAATAATTTCAAACAGAAATTATTAATTTTTCGAAAAAAATTGTTTTCCTGAGCTTTGATACCATATTACGCAAGTAATTGGTAAATTAATTGATGTATTAAACAATGAGCAAGACGCTCAATAAATAGCTTTACAAGATTTACAAAACTGGAAAGTTTCTAAAAAGAAACTCCAGATAAGATCAGAGACTATCTTATCTCTATCTTACAGTATTTTACAATATTGAGCATTAATAAATAAATAATAAACATTATTTTAATAATAATGGAATCACAAAAACTTTATTACCATTTGACTACAATAATATGTTATAGATTATCAGGTAGAAATATAGTTTCAAAATATCCTTCACCAATCCTTGAATTTTTGAAAAGTTGGAGAGCAATTTGTTTTTGGAATACTCGCCATAATTATTTTATCCATACAAATTTCAGACAGTAAGCTCTATAATTGTTCAAACTTTTGGAACTTAAAATGTTCAGTTTCAAGTGTCTGATTTTCACAATTTGAAATGTACATTCAAGTTGTATTTCCTACATGCCTACAACCGTTAAAACATTATTCAGTAGACTCTAAATCAATAAACTTGACATAGAGACCTGTAATTGATGAGGAATTATTATATTATTGATGAAAAATGAATAGCACCAGGGATATCATGGAATTAATAAGACTTGATATAATAAAAATTACCTTTTTATAGGAAGATGGAAATGTATAAAGTTGTGTCTCCACAAGTAGAACACAATCTTTGAAGCCAAACATAGAAGCATGAGGAAAGTGCAATACTTCCAAAATCTGACTGTACTAACAGAAAACTGAACCAAGGCTTTAGCCAATAGACAGACACGTTTTTGGTGGACTACACTTATCAGCACATTGGATTTCACAGGAACTTCGAAATTTGAAATCTAATTACTTAAGTATTAGTAGAGTAAACAAAAAGAAGCCAATGGGATTGAGATGTGCCAGCATATATGGTAAAGTCAATAAAGGAGCACATAGAGGCTAGCATGTCCCCCAGACTTAATAAATTTAAGGCTTAAGCTACCTGCTAAATTGAATTCATCTACAAAGCAAGAATATATGTCAAAACATACAAGCTATAATATGGTGAAAAAGTAGCATCAGGCAAATCAGGTGTGCTCGAAAAGGCAAATGTTATTACAAATTTAGAAAAAATAGATATTTCTATGAGGCCTAGATTAAACATTTATCCATTTGGCAAGAGATAAGCCATTGATTAACACCTACAAATCAAGACTACATAATAGTGCAGATTGTGCACCAACCCTCAAAGCTTGAAAAAACGTGATTTTAGTGCTTTTTGCCAAAGATATGTCTTCAGCTGCTAATGAAACAAAAGTAGGAATATTGAGCCTTATTGTAGAGAAGTGAAAAGAAAAGTCGAAGATGAATAGCAAACTCTTTCTTTTATTTCTTGCTAAATCATGGGTGAGGTTATGGGCCACCTTGAATGTAGTGTCGGGTAAGATAGGACCACATTCTCGAGATTTGTGGATATCAGACATGCTTTAATATACCTCATAACCATTACACCCCAAGCTCACCACACGTCCACCAAAATTGTGGATAGGCTTATTGTAGTGCAATGTATTTGAACCTAGCTCACACTCGTATAAGCGACCTTTGCTGTCATTACACCACAAACCCTTAGCCTTAATAAAAGATTTGCCTATGTTACCAAGTTCACTAGGAACACTAAACCAACCCAGACCAATCCAGGCTGAGTTTTTCTCCTAGTCTAGGTCCAAACTAGGTATAGCCAAGGTCCAATCCCAACCTAGCCATTCGGTCTAAGTGGTTAAAAAAAAGTGCATTTAAAAGTAAAAAATAGAAAGCTAACTCAACCTAAAAGTGCATTTTCGGAAGGATTTGAAACTTTGTTAGAAGTAGTAAAATAATGAAAAATGGCCTGCACCATGAAGGTATGTCCATGTAGCCTTCAATACCTTGAAAGGGTCATGGTGGTAAGGATCCCACCCCTTGACCTCACCATATATCACACCAGGAAACGTGCTAGGGGCAATGTCCACAAACCTTACGAGGGATATTGACCCTCAACCCAGCTGGGAAGCCCCAAACCTTGCTGTTTTAAAAAAATAAAAAATAGAATTGTTTTGTGCTGTACTAAATGGAAAAGGATTTATTTTCCTTTTATTTGGCTTGAAATAACAATCACAACATTTTTTTATTTTTTTAATGAATTTTTCAGCACTTTTTTTTTTTTAAATTTTTCCCAAGTAATTGAATTCCATTTATACTTTTCGTTTGCCAAGTCAATCTTGATTCCAAGTAATGCTACTATGATATAAAAGATTTTAATTTATATTTAACATTTATAATTTGACAATTGACATTGTATTATTATCAGCTGTGTTCTCAATTCTGTATTTAATTTTAAACATTTTGTGCAAATTATGGTTATGTATATATAGAAGCAGAGGAAAAATCGGCAAACTACCGAACCCAAACTGGCAACACAGAATATTAGGCATGAATATTCCACAGTCCATGAAGTTAGTGTAAGAGTGCTTTTGGATTCAACTGTGTGCATTTTTGCATCAGTTATTTGAAAACAATTTCCCTCCCATGAAGGGCAGCAATAGTAGGCATGAGTTTTCCATAGTCCATGGTACAAAATACACCCAGTTGAATCCAGAGGCACCCTTACACTAACACAGAATATTATTATTGTTGCAAAAATACTAGGTTAATTGCCTGGCATTGTAAGGCAAGGATAGCTCATTAGCTAAAATGGAAGGAAAAGAAAAGAATCAAACGAGAAGGAAAATTATGGAAGATGAAAGCAGTCTTTAAACAAAAGAAATCGCTTGAAGACTCAGATAAGGAAAGTACATAAAGTGAAGAAGTGGCTTTTTAAAAGGATGTTATGACCTCCAAGCAAAGGAATATTAATTGATTGGTTCATTGCTCAGCATGGACAATTACCTAGGTGATATATAGAGGTGATGGCAGCCTAATAAAGAATTGTAAATCTGAAAGGGAATAATTGCACTCTCTAGTAGAATATATTCTCTTTTATTTTTTGCAGCTTTATAATTTTCCTAGAAGCTCAAAGCAGACCAGATCCAGCATCAAAAGATCATGGACCTAACAATCTACAGAAGCAACTATTCAAGTAATTACCATCCTAGGAAATAAATATTTGAAAAAAAAATTGGGTCTTGACAAGCCTTAGACAGTGGCAGCAAGAATAATACGTATTACATAAACCTTACAACAGTTGGAATAAATGGCACAGCTGCTTATGTCAATTGGAATAGTGACAAGAATGTGACTATGGTATTGTCAAAGGGATAAAAGCATTATAAAGCCAATAAGTAGATCTACAGATAGCTGTCAGGATTATCAGCTTATGGTTTCATAAGAATCTCAAATGGCTGAGATCATGAAACATCTCTTCAAAATGACAAGAAAGTTCAATGGTTAAACGATTACCTTTTGGTTCCTCACTGCTTGACCTTTCCGCATGTCTTCATCTGCATGCTTTTTCAAGTTCTTCAACAGATTTCTACAAGAATACAAAATCAAAAGGCTATCAGAAGATGGTCAATCAAAAAAACATTGCTTGTTAATGGAAATTGTAAACATAACCTAGATCTGAAAAAGTCTCTAGTCCAATTTTTAACAAAATACATATCAGAGATTACTGATGACATATTAATTCATTGATCATGACTACACAAAGACCTGCACATCATAATGCATGGAGATACATCCATATGCAGCAATGGAACTTATCGGATCTCAGAAGCTTCTGTTAAACTCTGGCAGCCGTCATATATGGCCATGTACTCCAAAAAGATCAAAACAGGTAAATCATGGGCACCTCCATAAAGTAAATTCTGACAACCGCATAAGACTCTGCATGATTTTGATCTATCACTTTGATTACAGATACACACATGCATATTGCATGCAGATGTAAACATGCCATGATGTCCGTATGCATGGATACACAGCTATTTCTATATGTCTATGTGTGCTTTACATACGCTTGTCATAAAAGGTAGAACAAAGCAAGTTTAAATTAATATCAAGTACTCTGGATTGTTCTTCCCAGGTATAGCGACTGAAAATACTTGTCCCTTAAATAATGAATATGTACAAATCAGCATACACAGTCACTATAACTTCAAGGGACAAACATGCACCCATCTTGGACACATAAACATGCAACCATCTTGGACACATATATCATGCAGAAAGTAAAATCTAAATTCTAAAGTAATAATCAAAGATAAAAGAACACTGAAGACAAACTAAAACTACCGATAAGAAATCCAATAAATCAAATCCAGCCTAGCCAAATAGAAATTCTTTAAGAATATAGGGAAAAAAAAATTCAAAATGGTTTCTTACGCTTCCTATTCACGCAGATCTGTATATTCTTTTGTCAGAGCTTCAATCTCGTCATCTTGTTGTGCAGTACTTGGTTCATCCCCATCTTCTTCAGAGTCCTGTTTGAAATTACCAATAATGAGATACTATAATATTTTAACTCATAGCAATTAACAGGTAATGGAAAAGAAAAAGAAAAAATCATCCAACTGTTCAAATTGCATCATAGAAAATAACAGGAATGTTTCCTAAATATAACACATGTAAGGAGTACCCACAATTTCATCCCAGAAATATCTTCAGATGAATGTGTGGCACGGGGTCTTTTCCTTTCCATCCCATCTCCAAGCAACTGCCATTTTTTATCATCTTCACCATAAGCTTCATGCCTGTTACTCTTCTGACCAGAATACTGTGGCCCTTCCAATTTTATGTCTGGTCGTAGCCTCAATCGTCCATCTTCTGGACTAAAAGCCATGGAGATATTTGTCAGCTTTCATTAGGTATCAGCTTTATAGCAAATATAAGAATACAACAAAGAAAACTGAAATAATCCAGCAGTAGTTGGAACTATTAATATATATCTGATACATGCTTCTTGGCCCCATTCATCATAATAGTATCTTTATGAATAGTCTATAGCAAGTCCCAAGTTTTAAGATATTCTGCTCTTAAAGCATAAGTACAAGGAATTTAACTCTCACAGATTCATTTTCCCAAGAAATCTCTTCATTAGCTAAGTTCCTCCATTTCTTCTATTTATTTTACCAGATATCCCCCCTTCCCAAATAAACCTTTTCCATATCTGGTATGGATGAAAATCAGATATAGATCAAATGTGAACCAAATTTATATCCTTTCCAAACAAAGCACAAGTGTGGATGGCAGGTGTATCAGATATGGGCAATAAGGGATCAAAGACATATTCTACAAAAATTTTAAAAGAAAATTATATTCAAAAATAATGGAAGCAGGAACATTTGTCCATTAGGAGAAGCAAAACATTTTGTAATGCTGGACACTTACTAAAAAGAGATGGTTTTAGGCTGCTGTGTTGCAAAACCACCCATAGATTGATGAGATAAACATTCGATATGCATTGTCTACATATTAATTATTATGTTCAAAGGCTAATACTAATTCGAAATATTTCTTTTCTACATTCCCAAATTAATGAGTGTTACACTATTTTATATTTTGCATGTTTTATATTTTTTGTATGTGCACATATGGATAGATAGATAGATAGATAAACATTTGATGTATTCTAGTAAAACCATATGAAAGGTTTCTACTCTATTGTATTCCCTACTCTAACCTGTACTCTATACATATCAACGCCACTTAGGTTTGTATATTCTTGAAGGCTTGCTAAAGCCTTCCATGATCAGCATGTCATAGCAAATCAAATTCCAATTTAACTTGTTTAATGCATAGTTACCAAGAGATGCAAGTTACCAATATGGGTTCAAGAACAGGGACTGGAACACTGATCAAATTAGGGTACATGAGTAAATGAATAAAAAGAGGAGCATATTATATATAAATGCTAAGTTGCTGAATCAAAATCAGAATTGGAATCAGGTATGTGGGTAAGGTACACTGATACAGAAAAAAAATTGGAGGGCTGGGTATGTCTATAGTCCATAGTTGTCGGGAGACGTAGGGTACCGGTACTGGTACTGGTACAGGGACGGGGACACCAATCAAATTAGGGTATGTGAGTTAAATGAATAAGGAGACAGCTATTTTATATGTAAATGATTCACCGGAAATTTTGGGTACAAGGACTGGTACATTGTCTATGTTCCCAAAATGGAGTTTCCCGGCAACTATAGTCTATACAAAAAACATATAAAAATCATATATATATATACACATCTATACAAAAAACATATAAAAATCATTAATATATATATATATATATTAAAAATTAAATATATTAATTATGGGAGGATATAGTTGTTGGGGGGAGCCACTGGGTGAGAGATCAAACCTCTGGGGATGATGAATAAACCCAAGACCCTGAATCCTTATATGAGTTGAGTGATGAATCCACTCCTTTCTTCTCCTTATTCCATGGTCATGTTTGAACCTCACCGCCTCAAGATCATGTTTGGAAAGAGAAGTTCTGAAATTATCTATAGAGAAGTCATATTCATGCCTCCTTTCTTTACCTACATAGTTCTCCACACAGAGCTAACACAAGGATTCTCAAAATAATATAGTATTGAATAAGAATATATATAATTAATAATGTTGTATAAGTACACAAGTTTTTAATCTTATATTATATATTTTTTTTAATTTATAATTTTATTATATAATTATTAATATATAGTTTAATAAACAATATACTAATATAGTATATAATAGTTTAAATTTCAAAACTATTTTATAATATTAATTATTAAATTATATATTAAATATATAATAAATATAAATGAAACTATTATAATATAAATTATTCTTATTTGATTCATAGTTTTCAATAAGGACCCAAACAAAAGGGGCAATAGGAAAAAGAGAATGCCCAAGTCCCTTCGTGGGAAAATGCTATAGAAATCCGAATAGGGGGCAGGGATGGCTGATGGGGAAAAACAAGTGTAGAAACGGGCAACCCTCAAGTAAAGATCCCTTCATCAAGGAGAGGAGTAGAAGCAGAGAAATGCTAGAAAACGAACAATGGTTCAATTCAATCCGAATAATGGAGCAATGGCTGGCATATCCTATTGTTGGAGTTTTCTAGACCAGGATTGCTAGTCATGACTTCCAACTACCCTTGCTCCTCCTGTTGCTCCTAACCTTGCCATTGCTACAAGTGCTCATGTCAAATGTGCAGTCCCGCCATCAATTATAAAATAAATATAAACGAAATGCCATGAGACAATCAAAACATTTTATTTCAATTCATAGTTTTCATCTGAAACAAAACAAGGTTACGTCAAGGGTTTTTAATTTTCGAGAGTAAAAAATGTCATTTAGGGTTTTCCAAAGGTCAAGAAAGCAACAAAATTTAGAGCCAAAAATTCTGAACCCTGACCGATTCCACGCTGAATCCATGCAGACTCCAATTTCAAGACGTTTCATACCCAGAATCAGCCTAATTTTTGAGTGATTCGGTAACTTAGTATAAATGGAATCACCAAAAATTGTGAGTATAGGGCTAGGGATGTGGGCCGTGGTCTATAATGAAGTTTCCTTACAATTATGTGTTTATGTCTATCTAATTGGTGGTATTACCTGACCAAAATAAAGAATCATGATTCTATGCATACGGCCAAAAGATGCTTACAATCCAATTTTACACTAAGGAAAAGGATGTTACAATTGAAGTCCAGGGAGTGAAAAATGTTGCACACTTTTCAGAATAGACAATTATCTCCTAGAGTAATCTAGGAAATACTAAGATTATTTCTACCACATATGACTTCAAACTTGAATTAATCCTATCATGTTCAAGTAGATCTGAGTGCATTACACAGTAGTCTGAGATCATTCTAATTAATAAATTTAAATAATTCCAGTGTTGTTCAGCTCCCTAGCTTGCGATGCATGTGCAGAGAAACTTTGAAACTCACATGATTAAAAGATTCGTCATTTATCGGAGATTGTTAATGAATACTCGGATCCTTAATATCTAAAAAATAGCAAATGTTTCTTCTGTTAAAAAAATAACACTGATGGAAAACAAACCCTTGTTCTTCATTAGCACCATTCTCTTCCCTCTATCGGTAGTTTTTGTTCTGGCATGGACCCTTAATTTTACAGCAATGCTTTGTATTGTAAATTTATATGGTTTGCTATTTACCAACTAGTTCAAGGTTTGCACTCCTCTTAGTTCGATTCTTTTGATTCTTTAGACATTTTTGTTTATTTGAATCCCCATATGCACTCCTAATTTGCTATTGGAATTTGATATACTCTGAGTCCAAGTGACCTAGTGTGTTCATCAGTTTCTTTCTTTCTTCATTTTCACTAGTTAACACTTTTATGATTCGTTTAATTTAACCAATAGATGGTAATGCTTATTCTTTGACTCCATATTCTGTGCCAACACACATCTCATATTTTTGGTGTGTGCATATAGGTGGCTGTATGTCTGGTAACAAGAGAAATGCATTCAAGCCTCGACACAGATCTGATATCTGCCAAGAGGTATCAAAAAGACTCAAGGTGGCAATCCCACCACAATCGAAGGGTAAGAACATAGGGATTAGCACTTCAAGCCTTTTGTATACTTCCTGGAACATATCAAATCCATTTGCAGATGGGTCTGTGCTAGTGTATGTTACAATTTTAATGCAAACAACTTACAGAGAACTAAGAATGTCGGTGTCTGCCTTATGACTATCTTCACTGTCACTTCCATCAAAGAAATATTTTGTTTCCTCCCCCAAAGCCTGCATCATCAACTTCGTCTCCTTCACAATATAGCTTCAATATTAGTACCAAGTAATATTTGTCTGTAGGTTTCATACAAAATGATATACTATTTGCTTATAATGGCAATCCTTCAAGAAGTGGCACAAAAGACACCAGCTCTATGCTATAGGAAAATCCTAAGTAACTGAGCTCAGGATAAACATCAAAGTGTCAAAACTTAAAAGTTAACATTGAGATCAAACATTTGATAGCATGGTAAACTTGCATAACTAATCAAAATAAAAAAATCCTTTAAGCATGTAAGGCTCAGTGCGCAAAATGCTAAAACATGCATATTAGGGCACACTAATTGAAAGTGTGTCTGCAGAAATTATCCAGCAAGGGATATGTACTATTCGCCAGTCAGAAGACAATTCTGATGGCATAGATTACATCTTATTGCAGGAGTGCTCACCCCAACACTGTGAATGTTTAAAAATAACAGTAGTCTCTTCTCTATGTACCAAACATGAGGGTTTCCCCAACCACATTTGATGTCACTTTAATGAATCTACAAACCAATCTATCGCCATGGGAAACCTGTAGCCCAAAGTAGACATTGAAAATGGGTGAAGATGCTTACCAATATTTAATCTCTTGGAAGCTGGCATGTTAACCTTCAATAATCAATTGAGACTGAAGCAATTATGCTTATAATCTTCCTCCAGGGACTTGAACACATGAATGAAAACCGTGAATCTGGTTGAGATTGATTACTATGACAATTACCTTGAAAATAAATTCACAACCTTTCCAAAATAAAATAGAGAAACTTTTGTTGTAAGGCAAGGCTCCGCCAGGAAAAGACCTGCTAATGAACGAAAAAATGTTAAACCCAAGGCATGTCTTGTTTTTAATTCTTTCTTTGAACTCTGTGAAAACCTAATTACCTGTTTTTCACTGTATTTTGGGAGTTCGTCCCTCTTTTCTTTTTCCAAAGAAGACCGCTGAAAGAATTTGACAGTCACCTCTACCTGTCACATAGGAAATTTTGTGAAGTTTTCATCAATTTAGTATTGGTGCTTTTAGGAGGTGTAACAGATCTATTGATCAAAAACTTAAATATGTAAATAAACAAAATAAATTTTGAAAACTCATAGAAGAAGAAAATAAGTAAATAAAGAAAGAAAGAAAAATGTTAATTAGGAGGAAAGAGCAAATTCATTAAGGAGATAATTAGTCAATTATAAAAATCAAAGTACAAGTTAATTAATTCTAAGTTAGGATTTTTGTCATGGAAAAAATCAAATTTTTTTTATTTGTTTTTTTTTAAATTTCAAATTCATATATAATATATATAAAATATAAAAAAAAAAAACATAATTTTCAAGGTATTTATTCTATTTATATTGGAATTGGTAAGAAATTTGTAATAAGTTGAGAATTAGTAAGAAATTTGTAATAAGTTAGACATTTATAATAATAAAAAATGTGTATTTGTAATAAGTTGTTGGGATGTATGTCTAAAACAAGATCCTAATAGAAACCCTGCTAAATTATTCTAAATAAATAAATAAAATAGTTCTTAAAATAAAAAAAAAATGTTTTTCTTTTAACTTTTTAAAAGTATAGAAAAGTAAAATAGCTCTTTAATAAAATAATAATATTATAGACAAAATAAAACATTTTTTTCTAAATAAATAAATAAAATAGTTCTTAAATAAATAAAAATGTTTTTCTTTTAACTTTTTTAAAAGTATAGAAAAGTAAAATAGCTCTTTAATAAAATAATAATATTATAGACAAAATAAAACATTTTTAAACAAGAGTTCTGCCAAAAAGTTCTAGAATAGTTATGTTTTAATTTGTTGTGTTTGATAAGTTTTAGCAACAATGTTGATAAAACAATTAAATAATAGGTACATAAAAAGCAAATTTTCGTCTAATGATAAACAGTTGACATTTAATATATGTATAGTTTGGACATAAGTTTCTTGAATATCTCAAAAGGTACTAAAGTTATTTGAAATATACATTACAAACTAGCTATTGCACCTTGTGCAATGGGTACGCCGAAGAGGTGTGAAAGGTCAATTTGGAAAAAATTGGTTTTTTGTTTTGGCAGACATTTGTGTAGTAAATGAGATCAATTGATAAATCATTTAGAAAATGAATTTAATATAATTATTAATTTTTATTTTTATTTTTATTGTAGAATAATGTATTACCTATTATATTATTATATAAATATTTATTATTTATGTCATTATTTTATGTATTTATTATTATATTAGTATATTATTATATTATATATATTATTTATATATTAACTATTTTATTAATTATTATATTATTATAAAATATAGCATTATATATTATAAACCAAATTATTTATTATATATTTAAAACTAAACTACATAGATAAAATAATTAAAACTTAATGGAAAGGAGTAATGTTAAAACTGTAATTTTCATTTTAATAAACATATTCTAAAACCCTTTTCAAACCTTATTTTCATGTTTGCAATAGGAAGAGAAATCAACTATACTAAATATTAAATCAAATTTCCTGCAATAAATAATAAATATGGGGTCAATGTGGTCAATGTGCCTCTCCAACGCAACTTTTCTCTTGTTACTACTAAGAACTCGTACGCTGTGCTTGTTATTTGCACCTAGATGCAAAGTGTTCAAGACACACTGTACGTGGAGCATCTCATCTAAAAGAAAACAAATTCTCCCACATTATGAAATTTGGCAGCTTCTTTTTAGAGTTGACATCGACGTGTCCATTCCAACATTACTATGTGCCCTATTTGTGTACAACTGTCACCATTGTCCACACCTGTGCAAAGACGTGTAAGCTCAGTTTTGGAGGCATTTTTTGAGCCAGGAAATTGATTGCATTGGATTTTCAAGAGTGGTTTTGGTTCCCTTCACTTTAGGAAAAATCTTTTAGGCATAGAAACAACCTATGTGAATTAATTAATTGAAAATGCCCTTCCACCAAGCCTATGGTGATTGATAAACTCAATAAAAAACATTAACTACTATTATTGGCATTAAACACAGAGAATGAGGAGGCAAATGGGTTCTTTATTGCACATAAAATAGTTGAAATAGTATTTATAGACAGTTGAAACGTGGAGAGAGAAAACTAGGACAAAGTGACAAACCATGCCCATATATTTTCACAGATGTTGCTGTACCAAATGGAAAATACGAGATTCACATGCAAGTTAGCATGAATCTCCATTGCATTTGATGGCGACGATGATACATGAATTTTAAGGTTCAGTGCACATAATGGAGTACAGTCAGTATTATGTGGCTGAAAGGTAAAATTTAAGCAACAAGACAAACGATCCATATTGTTCCTAGCTGCTTAAGATGTAACAAAATATGTCAAGTTACCATATGCTCTCCTTTAGGATCCATCTCCATGAAGATCGTATTTTCATGGTCTATGCAGATAATGTTATTGAAGACAAAGATTCTTCCATTGGAAGATTGCAGATAATGATGTTGTTAGGAGCATGTATAATGCTTAAAAATGTGGGAAGCGGTAGGTGATGATCAGCCCATCATCAAAAGTTATCAGTAAGTTTCTCCAAGTCATGCAAAAACATGGTAAATCATTTTTTAAAATTTCTTCTATTTGTCATTAACTTGAGTATGCAGTTTGTCATGGCAGGTTTGCCTTTTCAGGCTTTATAAGTCATGCAAAGAAACAATTTATTTAGGCATCTGATACATTCATCTATTTTTTGCAGGCTATATGGGAGAATTTGAGCTTGTTGATGATCATAGATCCGGGAAAATTGTTGTAGAGCTCAATGGAAGGCTTAACAAGTGTGATGTGATAAGTCCTCATTTTGATGTTGGGGTCAAAGAGATTGAATCCTGGACTGCAAGATTGCTTCCATCTCAACAGGGAAACTTTCATGGCATAGGTGAAAATTGAATTCACCCATTGCAACTTTGGATGCCCCTTTACTGAATATAATTAGCAATATCAGGCATATTTTTTTGTCCCTCAATTTTTTATTTAACTGCCATTATGGATATTTCTCCCTTGTTTACATGCAATTTGGATTCATTGTCCTGACAACATCTGTTGGCATCATAGAACATGATGAGGCTAGAAGAAATAATGTTGGTGGGAAAGTGTTGGGATTTTTTTACTAGATTTAACTCATTTTTTTGACTTAGTTTGAGGAATGGATAATTGTGGTAGTGAACTAAACTATATTAAAGTTTGGAAGAAATTTAAGGCTGGTGTATTGAATTGAGGAAATGATTTTAAATTTTGCAATCTACTTAATCGTAGTTCTCCTAAATGCTCTTTGCGCTTGGATTAAATGCTCTTTGCTGATGATGAACGGCCGACATGGACTTGCGTTATGTCCTTCATTAGCTCGCCATAGACACGTTTTGCTTCTGTACGAGACTATGGAGGCTCGACCCTTCCTCTGCAGGCCTATAATCTCTCAAGAGTGGCACATTTTGGCTCCCTCTTTGTAGCTACATTGTTTGGCAGCGTGGGCAAGGAGGATAAGGGTGTGAACCTCTAAACCTGCAAATCCTAAATAATATAAAATTAATGCAAAACTAACTCATCATTCATTGTGAAACCCTGCTGCGCTTTTAGCTTCTGGACACTCAAACTACAAGCCACGCCTCTGTAGTATGGCCGATGCTTCATTCGCCTCTACTCAGCCAAAACAAAAACAAAAAATGTATTGCATGAGTTAGGATTTAGGGTTATGTTTTGTTAAATTTTAGTGTAGGAAATTAGGGCAGAGTGGAGTGTGTATACAAATGCCACGTCTGGTTAAGTGAAAAAAATGGAACAATTGTTGAAAGTGCCTTCTCTTAAGCTCCATGAATTGAAAGTGAAAAAAAAAATGGTGGCCTAAAAGATGAACAGATTTCATTTGCAACAAGCAAGAAGCTACAAGGAATAGGATTGTCGGGATTTACAGTTGTTCTTTTCATTTTTGAAAAATTTTGCTAGCATTCTCCTTGATTGTTTGATAAGATGCCTCACACAGATGCCATCTACTGGACTGCAATGGTTGCAGGATATGCACAAAATGGATTTGTTGAAAAGGCTTTATAAATTTCTAGGAAAATTCAAAGATAAATGAAGAATACCTTCTTCCCTGGAAGACCTAAGAAGGCAATTCCCATGGCAACCATGACGCTAACTATCAGGAACTCGTGAAAGCTAGAAAACATTTGCAGAAAAATAACTCTTTAGCTCCTCATCTAAATTCAATGACCCTGAGTTTTGCAAATAAAATCCCAAAGAAGAAAATATCTCATGTAAATGAATGAGGCGGTTAAAGAGATTGCGCAGGTTAAGTGAGATTGAATGCGATGAATCATTCAATAGCGGCGAAGATGAGGAAATACGTATTAAACTGGCGATAAAATCAATAAAAATGGACGGTTGAGATGCGTTATACTATCAACCACGGTGGCCAAGTCTATTCCAGAAAGTTTATCCGGGTAGCTGTTTAGTAGTGACGTCTTCACCAAGAAAGTAGGTTAAACTGACGAAGGCTCTGACAAATGAAAATATCATCCGAAGCTTTTGCATTGAATGTAAACGGCGGGAAAAATAAAACAATGGGCAGAAATAATGAACGAAAATCAAACGACGACGGGAAATAAAACGGCGAGAAGCAATAGCGATGGGAAACAAAACAAAAATCAATGGTTGGCATTGAACGATCTATCAACCATGCCTCAGCAAGAAGCAATAACGGCGGGAAACAAAACAACAATCAACGGTTGGCATTGAACGATCTGTCAACCATGCCTTCTCTGCACTTGTGGACCGTTGAAGGAGAAAATGAGCTTGGAAAGCTCATATAGGACATGCCTTCGGCGTAAAAAGAAACATCTTAAAGTTAAAAATATTTGACCTATTCTTTAAACATATCTTCATGCTTTATCATGGTTTTCCTGATCCTCTAGGAGATTATGCAGAAAATGCTTCTATCCAAAAGCATGCACAAGATAAAATAGCATAAGATAAAATTGTAATTGAGAATGAGAATTGTAATTGACACTCTCCTTGAATTGATTTATCATCAAAGCAAGTGGAATTATGCATTTTGTTAACTCATTTTTGTGTCCTTGCTCTAATCAGGTGCAAGGGCATGAAGTGGATTGAAGTAAAAACATTTCATTTCTCTAGTCTTCTCTTGTAAAGGTGATTAGTTGAAACCTTAGGATAACTTAGGAAAATCAACTTTACTATTTACAATATGGAAAAAATATATTGGTATGCACATGTCATATTCATGATCATTAATCAATGAAACTACATTTGAAGGAGGCGATCAACCAATGCATGAAAAATCCCACACCTAAGGAGAGGCTTGAGCCCACAAAGTGGAGAAAAAAAAGGCCCAGAAGGAACCAAATAGGGCTGAAATCATACAATAAAAGCATCATTGTGTGAGTAAAGACATTTCAATCAAACATCTTTTAACAAAAATACAAGACCCTGATGTATATGGCAATGTGTTGGCTCTGTAAATGAGATAGTTCATCTGATTTTTACATATGTTTCTCAACTTTATAGGTTAAAAGCAATATTTGGGTGCGTGTTGATCATTATCTGACCACTTTACTAATAGGTCATAAAAGAGCTTGAACTAAAAGGGGAAAATTCATCAAGCATGCTCTCAACTTTCCTCACCTGTCACAATCAGATCATGATGAATAGAAGCATAGGCTTGTCCAAAGAAAACCCTCAATTATTCAATGAGAAGAAAACTCACATGGCAAGAAGAATTGATATATTGTTTTTTCCAAAAGGTTGTATATTACGTTTTCTCTAAAATTAAAATCACTTGGCGGCAAAAGCTAAGCAGGTCTACTTAAGGGGTGAGGTGGAGATCCAAAATCAAACCCCACCTAAGAATTGTTGTTGCGATAATGTTGCAGTGATAGAAGACGTGAAAAAATGTGAGTTACATACTTAGAAATTAGGAGGCTTGTCTGAGCCCACAAAAACAATACTAGAGCTTGTTAGCCTCTAGAGCTAGCATCTTTCCTAGAAGATTGGCCAGTTCTTAAATAAAATACATCTAAGCTTACTATATTTGCAACTTTTTGAAGATTAATAGCAGATTTTACACATTTTTATTAATAAATATTTATGCATATTATATGCATTTCATGTTCGATAAACTTAGATGATTCACCAGTTATATTACACTTATCCCACTCAAAGTTTACCCTGAACCTTTCAGTGATTTTGACTCACATAGATTACTTCACCGACTTCCACTAAGATGAACATCCTATTGTATATTAAACTAAAATTGAAGTTTACGTTGAAATGGATTTCATAATATTGCATGTAATATTTCATCCATCTTGATATTAGTTAAAATCACATAAGCACTTAAGTCATGAAACTACTACTGGAGTTTGATTTTAGAACACCATACAAAAAACCACAAGCTACTATGGATTTAACATAAGCATCTGCAACATATAGTTTCTTAACCTAAGCTAAGGATAACCAACTATGTCACAACATATTACAATAGAAATATGTTCTATTGAGTCATTAGTAAGTGAGAATTCTTTCAAGCTACCATGTAAAAGATTTGATTGACTAATTTCAACTTATTTTAGTAAATTCCTTAAAGCCTTTAAGAAGAAAATGATATAGAGCTTGCTAAATCCCACATAAAATACCTTTTCTTGACATCAAATTCATTGCTAAGTGACCCTTAACTTAATCACCAGCCTCCAGTGCATTTCCTCCTAATAATAGGTGTAATCATTTGGATCGCCAGCGTCCAGTGCATTTTAACAAACTACTCTGTAGCTAAGCTTGGAATTTAGGCACACTATATGCATGGATTGACATTTGAACTAGGTATCTCACTAGCTCAAAATTAAAATCTTAAACACCAAGGAGACCAGAGAATATTAATCTATTTCAAAAAAATCATTTTAAAGAATTTCATCATCCACTTATATTGCAATCAAGTTTATTATATTGCCAGAATGATGAGACAAAGTTAAAACTAAAAGTTAGGTCAGAATAGCTTGCAAAACAAAGCACAATAAAATTGAAATTTATGTCTTCACCACCAATTTTTTTAAACTCAACATATTGGTTGTATATGCAAGTCAAGTCACCCAATCTTTAGTTTGTCATAACCATAGAGAATCATATAAATTTAGCTTTCCATAACCAATAGTGTTGAAGCATGAAATAATTGAGTTTCAACAAAACATTGGTTTATCATGCCAAATTGAAGAATAAAAAGTCTTGCTAAAATGAAGGTCAAATGCAAATAGATTCAGTGGATAACAAAACAAAAATTGATATGCAGAAATTTGAAAACCATGAAGCCGAAACACTAAAAACATCAACAAAAGTCCAAGGAAATAGGACAGAAGGGGTTATGAATTCAATAGACATTGAAATGAAGGAATCTAAACCTGAAACTAAAACCCTAATGGATTCCAAAGGCACTAAAGCACATAATGCCATAAATATTGAATTACAAGAGCAAGCTTAACCCCTAGCAAATTCCAAGGTTAACATGAACCCTCCTACAACAATGTAACTAAAACATGAAAACCCACATGAAATTTCTCAAAATCCTACCGAAAATATGAAAACCAAAACTGAATTCATTGTACCTACAATAGATTCCAAAAGGTGGGTACTCTATAATTATGATAACGGAATTCCCTTCTTGTTCCTATTTAAAAACTTGGAAAAATCGCTTATAGCAGAGCTCTTCACAACCTTGGGGAAAGAAATGGATTTTGAATTTGAAATGGATTTTGAAATTGTCCAAGTTGAAATGTAAACTGTTACAGTTTTTTCAAGCATATTCAGTAGAGGAAAGCAGGCAATAGCTATCCAACCCCGAGAATGCACCCACCATGGATCCTCATGCATATGCATAACTGTCATTTTTTACTCAATCATTAAGTTTTAACCTACTACTTTTTTTAACTACAATGAAACAATGTTATTTTTTTAAACTACACTAGACTTGAGAAAATTGAAATTGAGTTTTATTAATTTTCTTTATGAAGATTGTATTACACTTTTTAATAAAATTATAGTTAATGAATGTATAATTTATATTTTTTATAAAAAAAAAATTGCATTAATTTATAATTTATATAAAAAATATTAATATATAATTTTTATTTAAAAAATAATTCATAAAATATGAATTATTTATTTTAGAGATTTTTTATAATTTAAATTGAATCTATATTTATTAAATTAAAAATCTGATTTATAAGTTTATAAAAATATAATTTTATTAATATTTATTTTTATAATTTATATCTTAATAGATGTTCATATTTAATATTATATTTTACATTAAAAAATTATTATATATTTCACAATTATTTTCATATGCTACAATTAATTTTATATTTTAAATTAAATTCATTTTATATATATCATAAATTAATCCAATATCATAAATCTTCAAATATTTATAAATCCATACTATATTATGGTATAATATGTATAATTTAATACAAAGAAATAAATAATTAAAATAAATTTTAAAATTAAAATAGAATAAACTAAATGCAAAGATAAAATATATCAAACTTTAAATATTCATGAAAATAATAATTAAAAATAAATAATAATAAATATTTAAATAAAAAAATTGTAATTTATTACAATTAAAATATTAATTAAGTGTGCATCTTAAAAATATAATTAATATATTACAAAGAATATTAGCATTATTATTCTATACAAATTTTAATTATATTATATTTTATTTGTTTTACATTGAACTCTATATATTATATTGAAAAAATAATCATTTTATGTAATTCTAAAATAAATTTATATAATTATGTAAATAGTTTGATATTTGATAATTATATAGTCAAACTTATGTAATAAATGGTTTATCAAAATGAATCTGTAATTTTAATTAAATATATATTTATTACACTAAAACCTATACAATATTAAATCATGTTATATTTACTTTTATCAAGTTTATAAAACTATGATTTAATATTGTATATTATTATAAATTTATAAATTTTAGAGATTCTTTTATAATTTAAATTGAATCTATATTTATTAAATTAAAAATCTAAAAATTTATTTAATTTATTAAGTTTATAAAATAATAATTTTATTAATATTTATTAGTAATTTTATTGTAATGAGTTTGGTTTTTTTTCATCATGTATATTTTGGTATAATTTGATTATATATGTTCTCCTTCTTGTTTTCATTAATAAGTTTTTTTCATCATGTATATTTTATATTAATTTATATTAATATATATAGTGTCTTCAAAAAAATTATAACCTATAATATATAGATATATAAGATAACCTATTAGGTCTTTATTATATATATATATATGTGTGTGTGTGTGTGTCACAAGTAATATTTTGTAGGTAAATAAGTTAACCTATATTATGTGGATAATATATTAAATTATATTATATATAGCATAGGTTATTTTATTTTGTAGGTTCTCCTTTCATATATATTTGTATATATTAATAAACTATCTTAATTGACTACTATGTTAATTATAATAGTAATAAATCAATTTAAGAATTATTTTTAATAATAAATCATTTGTTTATTTAATTTTTAGCAAATATTTATTCTAAAGAACAAACTCAACTTCAACTTTATTAGTCATAGTTATATCTAGTACAAATAATTCATAAACCACTTCATTATCTCAATGAATGGGTTCATTATATAAATATTCAAATGTATTCAACTTTAATTTTTTTTGAAAAAAAAACAACACCAAACAATAAACATTTATTCCAATTTATTTTATTTTCAAATATTTAACATCAAACAAGATATTCACATTACATAACCAAAACATATAAAAAAACCAACACAATTAATCAAACAAAACACAAAATACAAAAGTCAAAACTAAAATACAACAATTAAAAACAATTACATTTAATTTTATTCACATTAATTAAACTTACATTTATTTTTATTCCAACTCTACAAATCTCTAATTAGAATACTACAAAGGGAAGTACTGGGGCACTTGTAAACTTAATTTTTTAAAGTTCTATTTATCCAAAAATAATTCAAAAAATAGTAAAAAAGCTATATATCCTTGAAAAGATCTACTTGGAGAGAATATCAACCGACTATTTAGGAAAATTACAATTGTGAATAAATCATGTCTCTATGAAGCCTCATAATAATACTTTCTAATCATGGGGGAAGTTAGACCATGTGTACCAAATAATTGAATCATTTTGGTGGCCTAAATTTAGAACATTAAGGTCAATTTTTCTATGTATACATAAAAACATACCTCTCTTTCTCCAAAAAATCATTAAAACTAAGATAAAACCTTGCTTATCTGACTCCACTTCAACCATAATAATGTTATAATTCACTATCTATTGTACATCATTATAAAATTCAGTGTGAATAATTAAAAAGTGAATTATGCAACTATATGATCTATTCTAACATTGATTGTAATACAATTACATCAAACATAACACCAATAATCAAATTTGGGTAATTTGATGTAGGTTTGATGTTATTTCTAAGAGAAAGAATGATATTTAATTTATTAAGTTTATAAAAATATAATTTTATCACTATTTATTTTATATTTAATTTATTAAATTAATAAAAATATAATTTTATTAACACTTATTTTATATTGTAATCTATATTGTATAAGAAAATATGATTTGATATTGTTTAATATTATATTTATAAACTTATAATAATATACAATATTAAATCATATTGTTATAAACTTAATAAAATTAAATATAATATGGTTTAATATTGTATAGGTTTTAGTGTAATAAATATATATTTAATTAAAATTACAAATTCAATTTCATAAATCATTAATAATATACAATCATTTATTACATAAGTTTGACTATATAATTATTTAACTAATATTTCAATTTTAGTAATTACAATTTTTTTTATTTAAATATTTATTATTATTATTATTTACTTATTTTTAATTATTATTTTCATTAATATTTAAAGTTTGATATATTTGAATTTTGCATTTAGTTTATTCTATTTTAATTTTGAAATTTATTTTAACTATTTATTTCTTTGTATAAAATTATAAATATTATATCATGACATAGTATGGATTTATAAATATTTGAAGATTTATGATATTGGATTAATTTATGGTATAAAGAAAATAGAATTTAATTTAAAATATAAAATTAATTGTGGCATATGTAAATAATTTTGAAATATATAATAATTTTTTAATGTAAAATATAATATTAAATATGAACATATGTGTAAAAGTATAAATTATAAAATAAATATTAAAATATATATATTTTTATAAAATTAATAAATTAAATAAATTTTTAGATTCTTAATCTAATAAATATAGATTCAATTTAAATTATAAAAAAACATCTAAAATAAATAATTCATATTTTTTGTGGGTGGCAGGGTGGGCCCCGACCCGCCCCTCATCTAGTTCCCTATCATACTCATCCATGAGATCGATGGAAATAAGGTAAATTATGTTAACAAAGAGGGAGGAAATGAGGTGTTGGATGGGGTGCGAAAGGTGTCAGCACAGTGGCAAGGCCACATCACTTCAAGCCCTCTCCAAAATGACGGAGGGATGAGGAAGGCAAGTAACCAAAGTATAGCAGTCCACCAAATTAGGGGAGACCTCGGCAACATTAGGAGAAGCTAATGACATAAGAATCCAAGAATAATCAGCTCGACACATAGGGTACGCCCATCATGAAAGCTTAAGCAAATGGGCCGAGTGGCAGAAGTTGCTCCTCACAAGGAGCTAGCTGAATTAAGGCTGAAGGTTGTAGGACAATTTTTATTGCAAGGACAGAGTGCCTTGCTTTGCCATTATTTCAGACTCGTGCGTGGAGGCTCGACATTGTAGCATACAAGCCTTTTAAAAGTGAACGGATGACAACATTCTCACAGTATGGTTTTCAAATTTTGGTTTGTTTGTTGTCTTTGTGCAGGGAACTATCAACCAAAGGGCTGCAAATGCAGAGGACGAGCAAATCGAAATTCATTATCTCCATATTAGCGAAGGGGTTGGAAAGTTTCGATGTTGATACTCCAGTCTCCTTGGTGGCAATGGAGAGACAAATAGCATTTCGGGAGATTACTGATCAAAGGCTGAAGAGAATCCTGCTTGAGGACAATCCCTTGACAATGTTAGCAGTCAAAATGATATTAGGTAAGGGCCACTTGGAAAGAAGGGAATTTGCGAGAGACAATGCACACATCTCTTCTCAGTTCTTAGCTATAATTCTAGACCTGGAAGTCCTGAAGGTGGAGGCAAAGGAAATGTTGGAGTGTCTTTTCCGAGGCGACCTGCTAGGGGGGTTAGAGAAGACACTGAAAGCGGCTTTCAAGGGCAAAGGAATCCCGCGCCCCTCAAACCTGGACCTTCTTTGGGAGACGAACTAGGCAGTTAAAGTCTATCCCTTCATTTTAGACCTCAAGGGTCCAGAGCTTATGAGGCACATAATGATATCGGCCATGGCAGTCGAATTCCTGAAAAGAAAGCTGGTGCTGGTGACGGAGGAGGGGATGGAATGGGTGGAAGACTTCACCCTGTTTGTAGAAGTAAATGGCTTTCTGTGAGGCTCGGCCTCCATGTTTTAAATTTTTGTGTTTAAAATCATAATATTAGATGGTTTTTTGAAGCTACGCAGTGGAACTGCAAATTTGGAACCGGCCGTGTGAGGCTCGGCCTCTGGGTTTTAATTTTCTATGTTTAAAATCATAATAGTAGATGGTTTTTTGAAGCCATGCAGTGGGATTGCAATTTTGGAATCGGTTGTAGCTTGTTCCCGAGATGGAAGGTTTAGCTGTTAGGCTTAGATTTCATGGAAGATTGGTTTCTCCTGCTATGAAGATGAATGCAAATTTTATAATAATTAATACAAATCCCTACCTTGCGTATCAAAATAAAATAAAATTCATATTTTTTATGAATTATTTTTTCAAATAAAAATTATATACTAATATTTTTATATAAATTATAAATTAATCGAGAAAAAATAATTTATAAAAAATATAAATTGTACATTCATTAACTATAATTCTCTTAAAAAGTTTAATGCAATCTTCATATAGAAAAATAATAAAACTCAACTTCACATGGAAGTTTATACTATGGTTACTAAAAATACCCTGTATTTCATCACTATAATCGCAACTTAATAATGGAGCCAAAAAAATTGCCCTTATCGATCCAAACTTTGTAGCCAATTATATTTCATAAAATTCATTTATGAAATATGTTTTGTTATATATTTTGCATGTTACTTTAACAATACATAAATATTTGTTAACTAAAAAAATGAACTCTCATTTGTCAAAAATAGAATTATTAACGAGTTAAGAACCAGGTGGTGCCTATAGTTCCCTTGGCAGGAACTAATAAGAGATGCATTGCTTCAAGTTAAGTTCTCTTGATGGTGTGTTGATTTTGATTAGTTTTAAGGTATAATTAGCAAAAGCAAAATTTAGATGATTATTGTTTAGTTATAGCTAGATAGAGTTGTTGATGATTAAACCTAAAAATTGATAAGCATTTAGTATGATTTTTTTTAATCAAAAACTCATTTCTCTACATGAAAAAATCTCCAAGTATTATTAGTGATAAAATAATTTGAAATGAAGAATAGCAAAGTTACCTAGTATTTATAATTTCAAGTACAACAAGTATGGAGACAAATCTGATATTTTCTATGAGTTGAATAATGAGCAAGGGATCAAGATGTAGGATTAATAGTTGCTTAGATGGAAAATTATAGATGGGCAATAACCAAATGCAAAAGTTGCCAAGAATAAAATATGGTCTTTTGTATGTTATCTTCTACTTGATGCAAAAAATAGTACGAATTGAGTGATACAAGAATCACAAGTAGTATAGCACGATTGTGATTACAACCAATAAATAAAAAAGCTCAAGCTTATAGATTAGTCACTCCCAAATTTGAACACAATCATGTTACATTGGTGGTTGTCGTTGCACCAAAAGATCAACTTGTTAATGCTTAATGCAACTGCTAGATTTATACAAGATCCAAAAGAAGTTGTTAAGCCATGTCACGAACCTAAGCATCTGTAATGTCCCCTTCTCACTCCTGAGCATTATTGAGACTCAATTAGCCTATTCCAGAGTTCTCGTAGGCTAGTTGATGTAGTTAGGGGACTCATTGGCCAGCATTGATGTTCATCTTCTGGTTTTCTGGAGGGGTTTCTATTTATAGCAATGGTTGGTTTCAATGTGGTCATCTTCAGTTGGTCATAGTTTCCTCGAATGGTCTTTAGTTTCACTCAATTCTAAGCTTTTGGCATCCACTTACTATTTATAGCAGTGCTATTTTTAGTAAGTCACCATTGGGGAAGTTGGTTCCAAGCTTGGTCTTTGGCAGCAACATTTTAATCCAATTTTAGTTCAAGAGCCTAAGGTTGCAGTTTAATATTTATTTTATTTGACCACTTTGGCATTTTAATAAAGTTGAAATATAAAGTTAAATTATAACTTATATTGAGGGGTAAAGTGGTCATCAGAAGGACCAAGGGCACCTAGTTGAATGACTTTAAGTTGTTTTAAAGTCAATTAAAAATTATATTTCCTCCTTGAGCTTGGACGCCTATGTAAAGGAGAGTAATATTTTTAAAGTTTTAATATTTTAAAATGACTTCCAAAAGTGGGAGGCCAAAAAGGGGAGATGAAGCATTTTTTATTAAAAAGGTTCAAAAATTTAAAAGAAGAGAAGGGCGCCCATTTCATAGAGTGAAATTGAGAAACTTTTGAAGTCCATTTTTGGCCCTTATCTCATAAAATGAAGTTTGACTCTCATTTCTCATTATCCAGACTTTGACAACTTATTGATATGCTACTGGAATTTCTCTAGTTGCTTGGGTTGCATTGTGAGGATGAAAACCCTCCATTGCTGGGCTGATTTCGGTGGTGAAATATCCACCCTAGTCAGATATTGGTGTTGGTTCACAGTTTATTTCAACAGGAGCTTCAGAGGATTAATCTACAGAGAAGAAAACATGAAGATATTTCAGTATTTTTAGGAGTTTTTTGGTGTGCTTTGGTTTGGCTTCAGTTTTGGTGTGATTTGTAGAAGTTTTGGAGTGATATTTTGGATTTTTGGGTGTTTATAGTCATGGATCTGAACCTGATATTTCATTCAAAACTTTCATTCACCTGAAGATTTCATTTTGGATAATGTTGCATATTATAGCTCTCCTCAAGGCACTTCTTTTGAGTACTTTTACACATTTTTTTGGTGAAGTGTGTGATTTTCTAGGTCAAGTCGGCCTATCCAAGAGGGTCGCCCCTTGCTTCATTGAATCTTCAGTTTCAACCTGCATAAAGGGAGTTTGGGTTGGAGGCTTGGTGTTGGGAAAAAGGGTGCTTGGGCATTGGAAACGAGTGTGCTTTGGAGTGCAAAGATTGTGTTGGGTTTGGTGCTCATTTAGGATTCCTTTGTTGCTACAAAATGTTTACCAGGTCTGAAATTGAATATTGTATTTTCCTGATTAAAAATAGAAAAAGAAAACTATGTTGTTTCTTGTCATTTCATTAAAAAAAGATTTCAGTTTACTTGCATTGTTGTCTCTTACAGTTTGTTTCATTGAATGCATTTCATCACAATTCAAAAACAAACAAACAACTTCAAACAAGTAAACAACAATAGGGGAAATTTCAAACAAAAAAAATAGGGGTGTACATTCCAATGGTATCAAAGCCAAGCCTTCCCTGCCATCCTATGTAGATACTAAAATCAGTATTGGAAATCTATGAGCGCAAGAGAATAGAGGTACATTCAGAGAGAAATTAGAAAAAGTATTTGGTAGTCCCCACCCATTCCAGAAGGTCAAACAATGTTAGGTGTATTAAGAGATCATTGGGAGTCTTCTTAGGGAACAAGAATGCAGGGAGATAATGGGAGAACATTTGGTGGTAATGAGAGAAGAAGTGGTGGTGAGGAGAGATCTTTTATTAATAGGGATGACAGAGGGAAAGAGAGAGCAAGAACACTGAGTCCTGGAAGAAGGTTTGAGAGGAAGTTAGACGCAATGTTGGATATGGTATCTCTTATGTTGGGAAGAATGGGACAAAACACAGTAGTGCTGTGGACCTTAAAATCTGCAAATGGTTAAATAACTAACATACACAAGCATTGTTAGTGTTAAAACAAAGCAAGATTTTAACATCCATATGAGATATCTAATCATGTTTTAAAATGCTATCAAATAACAAGACAAATAAAAGCATACAAAGAAAAACATGAAATCTATCTATCCCATAGTGGATTGGTGCTATTGTGGAAAATAACCCTTTCCCAATCCTTGCTCAAGCTTGATATTAAGATGCTATGAAGATGATGATAAGATGGGAAAAATTAGCTCTCAATTGAAGAGAGTAACCTTGCATGAGGATTGTGGATTAAGATGTGGAGTTGAAATGCTAAGATTGTGGAGGATTTGAACCAGAATGAAGCCTTTCATTTATAGATTTTCTTGATGAGGGATTGGCCAAATGGATGAATGTGGGACTAAAAACAAACCAATGAGATGAGGACACTTGTCATCTTATCATAGGTTGAGGGATGTGCAAGATTTGGGAAATGTGCCCAAGATGGGGAAATTTCAAATTTGAAATGAGAGTTAATGTTGAGTTTGACTTGTGCAAGGGACATGTAAGAGACATGTAAGACCTATTAAATGCCTTGTTGGATGTACCTTTCAACTTGCTTTTGAATTCAAATTTGAGGGAAGATGCCGTGTTGAGTGAAAATGCTGATTTTAATAAATTAATAAATGGATTTATTTGTGCAAGTGAGAATATCTAGAGGATGTGATGGGTGATTAGGTTAGGCTAATTAGGATTAGGTTAGCTTAATGATGATTAGGATGATTTTGAATTTTATGACTTAAATATTCTGATTTATTTAAATCAGAAAAGGATGGAAAACGCATTTGGATTTAATTAAATGAATGTTTGATTTATTTGATTAAAAGGAACAACCTTAGGAATGAACTTAATGAGTTTAATTTATCTGATGAATAGATGAAGGTGAACTTGATTAATTAAATGAGTGAATGCATGTGAAGCCTAGTTTACTTGATGAATGCATAATGCTAATTTTGCATGTCTACATTTTGCCTCTCTTTGAAACAATGTACTTGTTGCGTTGGTTCAAAGAATAATCTTACCATGATCAAAAATTTTATTTTATTTTTATTTTTCAGATGCCACAGCGGAAAGTACACTGGTACATTGCCCCCTCAAGAGATCGAACGAAAAGATTCAATTTGAGGGTTGATCTTGTGATAAAGAGGTTCAAAATAGATGGTTATGGATGATGATGCAAACAAGATTATTTTTAAGATGCTTAGAATAACAGATCTATATTATCTTAAACAACTTAAATGATGATATGATGCGAGATGGATGAGGTGGATGATGTGATATGCTATGATTATGCAATGGATGATTTATGTAGATGCTTAGACTAACATATCTATATTATGATGATGACGCAAATGCAATGCATGTGAAATGATCAATGTTTCCTATTATGTATGATACGAATGATATGTGGTATGCTAATAATTTGTGGATGCAGGATGGATGCATGATGGATGCATTGGTGATGATGATGTTAGTGTAGAAATGAGATGATGACAAGAGGATCCCACAAGTCCATGATCTGACAAGACTTTATTAGAGATGATGATAGATGATAGATGATGATAGATGGATGATTTGCTTATCAAGGATTGGGATTTTAAAAGGGCTACTTACCTTATGTTTGATAACACACATAGATACAATGGATCAAGGTATAAAGAACCAGGATGGCATTGTACCTAGTGTGATGGACTTTGACTCGACAAACAGATAGGAGTATTCTTGTTCACACTTGACATACAAAAACCTTGCTAGGATGTACCTAACAAAGCAAGTATTCACCAAGTTATTTTACAAGAACGTCCAACAAGCACAACAAAAAAAAAGATAATGATCGTTGCCCCATTCCTATCTCTCTAAATCCTTCATCCGGATATCATCAAGAGGTCCTTAGAATGAGCCCAATAAGATAAATAAATAAAAAAGATCAAGTACGCAAACAAGCCAATGTTCTTCATACCTTCAGCCAAAGGGATTTGTTTTGATAGGATAAGAATCCAAAGTGATCCAAAATGATGCCCATTGTCGGAACGATATATCCTAGGACATGCATTGTATAGGATGATGATGGTTTGATAATTTGATTGATAGGATGTTGACATAAGGTGAACTGACATGTTTGAAAATGATTAAGAGTTTGATTTTGTTTTAATGGTTTGTTGCTTTGATTTAGATTTTATGATTGAAGTTTTCTTTTGCCGATTGTTGTGATTGTTTCTGTTTGTTTTGCCAAAGGATGAAGGTGACGATCAGTTTATTATGGATGATTGATTATTTCGAATGAAAGCGAGATGAGACAAATGGATTTTTTCAAATATTTGGATGTTTTTGATCTTTTGAGATGTTTTGAGGCTATTTTTTGGTGTTTTTGAGATTTTTACAAATGTTTTGATTTTTGAATTTTGCGATGTTTTGGGGTTTTCTGAGATTTTATGAATGTTTTTGGATTTTGATGTTTTTGAATGTTTTTTGGATTTTTGATGTTTTTCAAATGTTTTTTGTGATTTTGATGTCTCGGGGGCTGATCAAATATTAGCCTTGCCTACCTTTAAGCTTAGAGATGACGTAGTTCGGATTCCATGTTTTTGATGTTTTTTTGACTTTTATGAATGTTTTTGAATTTTTCGCATGATTTTGACAATTTGGATATGGATATGTGTGATGATACCAATGCTCTGTTTTGGGATTTTGTTGAAAACCAAGCTAAGGTTGATTGATCGAATCGATGGATTGATGATGATTATAACATTGTTTAGGATACACAACAATGCAAGGATTTGATTGATCAGGATTGATGATGATAACATTGTTGAGGATGCACAACAATGCAAGGATAGTGTTAAGAAACACAAGGATTGGGAAAGATATCCCCAAGATGATGATGGATTGATGATGATTTGATCAAGACTGATGATGATAACATTGTTGAGGATGCACAACAATGCAAAGATAGTGTTAAGCAACATAAGGATATCCTGATGATGATTTTTTGATTGGATTCAATTGATCATGATTGATGAAGCTTGATTTGGAACAAAAGTTGTTCGAATGATTTGATGTGATGTTTGAAGTGCAACTTAGATGCAACTGATATTGATTACTTGGATCGATGTTCGATTGAAGATAAAACTTGATAAGGAACATCTTTTCGTCAAAATGTGCCATGGGCTTAATGATTTGGATTTTGGATCACAAATGCTTTGACCAATTTGATTTCACATTTTCCAATGTTCGGATTGCCACATAAGTTGGAGGATATAGATCAAGATTTATTCTAGAAGCAAGATGTACATATTTGCCCCCCAATGTCTAGCAATGTATGGAATCTCATGGATGGATGCTCAAATAGGTGTATGGATGGATGGATATGAATTATATTGCGATAAGATGAGGTGTTTGGATAAAGGATGCTCATTTGGATAATGCTTCATGGCTCAGATAATGCTAGGTAGGAAAGGATCAATGAAAATGACCCATGTCAAGATGTTTTACCGTAAGCAAGCGTAAAGTGTGCCCCAAACTTTCATCAAGATCAAGATAACTTGGATGATGGATGCAGATGGATAAAAATGGATTGGATAACTAGTTCATGGATGAAGGGATTTATTATGGATAAGATGGAATACTAGATTTATTATGGATGGGATGAGATGCTTTCAATTGAACTGGTGCACATAGATGCTCGATTCTACACATGACGCCTATTTACCAAGTTTTCATCATGGTCTTGCCCAAAGCGCCACCATAGTGGTTTTCACTAGAGGACGATTTTTTTTTGTTTTCAATCCATTTTCTATTTTTTTTGGATTTTCATATTTTTTGGTTTTTTTTGGTTTTTTCTGAAAGATTTATGCTGGACCACCTGGTGGTGTTGACGTAGATGCCCTTGTCATAATGTGCCATCGATATCCTACTTGAAGAAGTTGCTTTGCTAAGATACATGCACTTGAATGTAACTTTTGGGATTCCTGATTTGCTTTGTCGATACCGGAGTTAACATTGTCTCTATGCACACATCGCGATAGAGTACCTTTGAAATCCTTATGATGAAGGGTTTTTGCCAATACATGGTCAATTTGAGAATTGGATATCATGTGTGGAGGCATGGATGGAGTGTGTTTAGGGATAAGAGATGGATTGGTTGATAGCTTGGAATCTTTGACTCTCCAAACTTGGGAAGATGAGCACTAATGGGTGGATACGAAAGTGTGCATGGAATTAGGACCAACTGCTTGATATACTTTATACGTCATTTGAAAAGCTTGCTTTTGCTTTTGCGTACATCTTTGATGGATACTTTTCCCATTTTTATTTTTCCCCATATTCTCTTTGACTGATGGAGTTTGATAGGGATGATCTTTCTTTGTATTCTTTGGTATCCATTTGTATTTGATTTGTCCTTCCTACTTCTCAGCTTCTTTTGCTTTGATAAATTTCTTTGTGCTTTGATTCACATCCTTCATTTGATGTTGGTCCCAATTCGTGGATGGGGTGGTGGGTGGATGAAGATTCATGACGTGGTTGGTTGTAGTATTGACACTAGTTTCATCATAAGGACTCTTTGTGTTCTCTATGTTGACATTTGCTTGAGATGAAGTTGCCCCCAGTATGGTAGAAGAAGTACCTTCATGCTTTGATTTTGCCTGTTCTAAGAGCTCCTATTTAGAGTGCATTCTCTGATAAATAACCATCGTAGATGATGTTATTTCGATTGGATGCTCTACTGACTCTGAAATATCTTGTTCTATCTGACCTAATTCCTTTAGTGGATAATGTTGGATATCTTCATACATGTTGTCCTTAGTCCAAATTTGGGGTATATTTGATCCTAATGTTGAAAGCTCGATTTGACTGTAGGAATCAGTAACCTACTCTTTTTGTGTAATAATGTTAGGATTAAAGGAATCCTATTATGAATGAAGATCATCTACGTGCCCATCCATAGAAAGCATCTCATGGGTAGATGGAGGAGTATGGGCTACATGGATATGATCATCTTGCATAGATAGGAGAGTGTCTATTAGATTATTGTAGTATCTTGAAGATACAAATTCTTGATCTTGAATGATTTCGGAGTTGCTTTCGATATGCCTTGGATCAAGTTCTTGACATGGGTTGGTTTCAAAGGATGGATTGCTTACAAAAGGTTCTTGGATGTCATCATTAGTCATGGTAAGTAGTTCAATATCTTCAAGTGTTGAGTTCAGGGTTCCTTCAGTATCTGTAAACATGAGGTCAAAGGATGTCCACATGTCTTGGAAAGGACCATTGCTAGACCTTGGAGAAAGATTTTGATCATGCTTTGGAATAAATTCTTGAGATATGTCCTCTAACTCATAAGGCGATGTGGAGAAATTTTCAACATGATCATAGGTCAATGGATCGTGCATTATGTCAATAGGATCAAATAATCCTAACACTCCTTGAAACAGATCTATAAAAAGTGGCTCTTGATGTATGGTGAGTTGATCATTGGATGGGGTAGAAACATCCTCAATGTGCTCCTTAATTGAGATATCTTGAACATTGTTTTCAACAATTGTGGTGGAGAAATTTTCAATTCCTTCAATCATGGGGTCAAGTGATGTTGACACTTCTTGAATTGGATCATTGTTGGTTGGTGGATTTTGATCATGATTGAAAAATGACTCTTGATATACGTTGATTTGATCATTGGATGAAGTAGACATAGCTTCAAGGTGCTCATTGTCCCCAATAGTTATCACTTTTCGTGTTTGTGCTTGTGTTTGTTGGGTAGCTTGAGAGGCTTGGGCAGCTTGAGAGGCTTGTTGCACTTGTTGAGCTCGTGTTGCTTGTTGGATGGCTAGATATTATTGGATCGCCTTTTGGTAGGCCTGATGAGCTTTTAGTGCAATGTCATATTGTCTTGCTATGTTTGGTTTAGGTGGTAGTGGTGGTGGATTTGGAATTGTGTTGGATGTAGTGACAAGTGTTTGAGATGCACTCAGAGTGATCATGGTAGTGAGGGGTTGAGATATAATGTGTGTGATAGGGGTGGATGGAGTGATTGAGGTGATAGGAATGGTCAGAATGACCAAGGTGATAGGTCCTTGGGAGACCATATTTTGATTTGTCAGGATTGATGTTGTTATTTGATTAGATACCATCTGTTGGTGCGATGTTGATTGTATATTCAAAGGTTTTGATGTGATAGCTTGGTTGGTGTTAGGTGGATTGATTTAGATGGAGTGATTGGTGCTAGATAAAGGGGAAAGTCATAAACCAAGGAATGATGTTGATATAGGTAATGGTGGTGGAGACGTCTCTTGGCACAATGACTCAACTATTTTGGTAAGTGTAGCAATTTGATCTCACCAAATTTGATCTTGATTTCGATCTTGACTCCTTTGATATTGCTGATTTGGTTTTTGTTCAAGCAGATTTGGGATGCATACTTGTGATTTTTGAATGGGATCATGGACAAATTGATTTTGGACATTGTTCTGATTTGGCATGATGTTCAAATTTGGCATGATAGGTTGAATTGAACATTGTTCATGTTCGTATGATTTGAAAATGTATCCATCCCAAAGTTTGCCAGATTCATGTTTCAAAAACTTGTGCTTGGTACTTTCTCATTTGGCTTGTAGGGATTTGGTGGGATGACATTGTTCTTTTGAAGGCTCATGCTTTGATTGTTCGGTTGACAGACTTGTAGGTTTGGATTTAGCTTTACCATTGGGAAATGTGTTCCAATCTTTGATTTGGGAATACTCACACTTGTTGTACCATTCATGTTTGTCGAAGGAAATGATCCCATGTACGGTTTGTATAGATGTGAGTGTTGATAATCAACTGGTGTTGTAAGGCTTTGATAGCTTAGTTGACTTGGATTACTCATGATGTATGGATCAAGTTTATATTCCATGTTCCTCTTATGTTTTTACCTTTTTGCAAAAGTGACCTCTAAGGTTATTAGGACTAATGACGAGATGAAGGATGAAAGGGGTGAATGATATGAGTGTTGAACGTTTAGGGACTTTGGATCAATGCTAGACTTAGGGTTTGATTTTGATTGGTTTGATTGGATAATGAACTTGTAAACCCTAGATGTTGGATGTGACCTTAGGATGAACTTGTTCCAAGGATTGCTAATTCAATTAAATGTATGAGAAAGGATGCATTCCCATACACCTAATTAAACAAAGTGATTTTGATTTTGATGATTTACCCAAGTCTAGAATGATGTTTCAAAATCTCTAAACTTGTTTGGTGGGATGGGATGATAAATGTTTGGAATTTGGATGAAGTGTTTGAGTTGCTCCTAAATGAACCTAGGAAGGACTTGTTTACTAGGCCAAGATAGTGAAGAACATGCCTTTCTCTAAGAGTAATTCAAAATCAAAGGACCAATGTTTGCATGAAAACCATATGACCAAAAGATGTCAAGCACATATGTGGGGTCCAATTGATTTAATCTTTGCTTAATGGATTATTTTTACCATAAACACACTCTTGATTAGGTTTTCAACTGAATGTCCAATGTCCTAATTCCCTTTCATCCCATAAAGTACATTATGCGGAAATCGAGGAAATCAAGGCAAAGGTTGCCTAAAGTTGACTTTAGTAGAAGCAAAATGAGATGAAATTCAAATGTTTAGAAGCCTCTAAGGATACAAATCCCAAGAGAAAGCAATAACATGTGAATTTGTTCAAGGATATTTGCCTCTCCTAAAGGGTTTGCAATTTTGATGATATGTTGAATGTTGGTTTTCAAATGTTTTCGATAAAAGCATTGTGTTTTCAAACCACAAGCAATATGACGTCCTAGCTCAATTGGTATGTTTTTCTTGGTGGGCTTGCCTCATGCCCTTCATAGAAGAGATGATTTTACATGCAACCAAGGGAAAAATATAATGGTATGTTAAGAATGAAGTCTTAACCTCTATATTTCAACCAAGATTGGACATGGCAAGTAACTTCTTGGAATCTAAGTTCCAATGCACCACTTTGATAAACTCGCTCAATGGATCAATTGGCCACTACAAAACAAGGGTTCTATTTCAGACTTTTCGTTCATGGAGATTGACCCATACGGCAAGAGTCCCCTTTCGGATCCATCTTGTCGGAATCAACCACGTGATATTGGCATTTACTCCAATACCCACATTTATATCCCAGTTGGAAATACTCTTGGCTTTAGAGTGTTACCGGTTGAGTCGTTCCCTTGGGTGAGTACTTTTTCCCCAAGGCAGACCCTCTAGGATAAACAAAAGTGAGTAAAGACAAAATTCGTAACTTGGTCAATCTTTGACGACACAAAGAAAGAGAATATACGTGATGATGCTCTACTCACACTCGCACAATATTTTGTCCAATTTTTAAACCCAAACTGAAGTGTGGAGGCAATCTTTTATGCAACTTAATGTCACCAAAAAGACTTTTGATTCTCAAGATCGTCGTGAAGCACGAGAGAAGCACATACGTCTTTTTACATGAGATTATTTTGCATAAAAGATTACAAAACATAAAAGACACATGTTCGTTTTAGGCCTCAAAGCAATGATGAATTCATTTTAGAGCACCAAGCTAAATGTGAAGTTTTTTTGTTCAATTTTAGCCCAAGAAACAATGTCTAGTCAGTTTCTAGTGTTCGATTTTAATCCAACTTTGAAAGAAAATAATGATCTACTTGGTTTCAAACAAAAAATTAAAGCATGAAATGGAAGCCCCTTAAGCATTAAAAAATGCTTTATAAACTCCGAATTTAATGCTCCATTCTCCAAGATTCCTCCAAAGATTGCTTCTTGGAAACGAAAATCCGTTTTCTTTGCTTGTCCTTCTCACCTTTTTTTTTCCTTCGTTTTCTTCTTTTACCTATAAAATAAAAGACACTCATGTGAAGATCAAGATATCAAACTCATTTTGATCATCAACTTCAAAAAATAACATTATCCCAAATGGAAGGACAAAGATTTGGATGATTACGATAGTAAAAGAATGATTAATAAGTGAATCATGCTTTGATATTGATTTCATTGAAAAGATATGCCACTTGCTAGACCAATTCCTTTCCTTATCATAATTCACAAAAAATGATATGATAAAATGATTAAATGTCAACTATCATTATGACAAACTTTGCAAGACCATGAATTTTATCAACCATAAATGATACCTTTCAAAAAGTAATCCTCCCACTCTTAAATATTGACTATCATAATAAAAGTGATCATTTAAAATTGTGACATTTATTATGGAATCAACAAGTATGATGATATAGTATGAGAGAATTTATGAACAAATAAAAGTGTATCCCATCAAATCAATTACTAAAATAATTCATTAAAGCCATATGATCAAATGCATCTGTGAAAGGCTTTTGATTTTAAAAGCATCTACAACTTGTCAAGTGTAAACAAGAGAAGAAGGTAAGAAATGCGCAAATGAAAAGTCTAGCAAAATTTCAAATTTAATGCACTTGGCAGGTATGATCTATGACCCATGCTAGTCTCCTCCCTAGACATCTAAACAAGGTACGTTACTACCTGATATGATGCCTCAACATGGCACTAAATTATTTGACATGATAGCTAAGGTAGATGCTACTTAATGCAAGAAAGAAATATTGATATAATATAGGCCACAACAAGATCCCTGGATACATACGCACAGAAAGATGACTCAACACACAACCAACAGCTCTCAACTGCGCATAGTTAATGAGGATATAAGCCTTGTATAACAACATTGAATGAAGTCCATCTATAAAATTTTACTATCTCCATTTGTACGCAACATTTGAGAGATAAATATTAAGAGACTCAAGCGCAAATAACAACTTATGTACGCTACCTTCTATGACATCTATAATGTAATGCTTAAAGAAATGCACTTCTATACAATGCAAGGAGGTACTTGATATGTGCTTTGAAAAAAAGTTTCCTTGATTGCAGGATATGCGCCAACTAGATTTGCAGAAAAGGCTCTAGAAAATTTCAAACAAATGTATTTAGTCGACGTATGAGGGAGACAATAGGTAAAATCTTTCAAGAAAATGCATTTGGCAAGTGTAAAGACAAATTCCTTCGCCCTTTTCACATCCTCTCTACCTGCGCAAAATGTTCCTCACACTCTTGTGTTTCAAAATTTGCATGTGCCTAACGTAGAACTATAATCTTAACCAACGTCCTTACTGTCCACACAAAATTCAAAGGGTTTTTAGAAGCTTTCAAGGTAATGCCAATGGTAGGTGTAAAGTTAATGACCACATCCTTTACCCACATATTTTTGACAGGCTACATAAAAGAGATGTTAGCTCCAAGTAAACAACGCACTCATAACTTTTAATCATTGAAATCGGAATGATCTTGATATCCACTTTAATGCAAATGCACTCAAAAAGCGTATGAATAGAAAGTCTCAAAAGAACAGGATAAACCAGATTTCTTGTACCTTTCATCCTCCATTTCTGGCAGCGGCAGTAAATTGGGATAGGATTGGGAACAGTGTTGAAGCTACTGCCAAAATAATTTTTACCATAACAAAGAGAGTTGGGCAAAGTCAGTTTGGCTCAACGAAATGTATTAATGTTGTGTGATAGCGACCTCAATGCAAGTATTTCATGATATTTGACTTGGCTCCACATGCCCCAACTGCTACATAAGATGCCACTCTTCAAGATGATATGTTTTAAGCAGAACATGTTATTTAATGAATAGAGTGAAAAAAATACAAGAAGATTTTCAAAGGTCCCATCGCATCATTGTCTTGCTGTTGAACTTGTGTCATACATTTTACGAGTTGAAGGCGTTTTAAGAACATGAACAACCATTAAAATTTAAAAAACAAAATGGGACCCAAAAGACAGTTTGAGAGAGCTAACCCAAAAAGGTAATAGTTGCTTTCAGCGTGTCTTATTTGGACATCATCATGTTGTTTAAACTATTGTTTTAGCAGTCGCTGCCCTATTTAAACTATCAAAAGTATAGTGAAATAAAAGATACACAAGATTGTGTTAGACGTGATAAGAGACTTATAGTGCAATAGAAGATACGATGAACCTTATCCTTCAAATGCCCTCCTTCTAGCGCCATTTTGTGGACCTTAAAATCTGCAAATGGTTAAATAACTAACATACACAAGCATTGTTAGTGTTAAAACAAAGCAAGATTTTAACATCCATATGAGATATCTAATCATGTTTTAAAATGCTATCAAATAACAAGACAAATAAAAGAATACAAAGAAAAACATGAAATCTATCTATCCCATAGTGGATTGGTGCTATTGTGGAAAATAGCCCTCCTAGCGCTATTTTGTGGACCTTAAAATCTGCAAATGGTTAAATAACTAACATACACAAGCATTGTTAGTGTTAAAACAAAGCAATATTTTAACATCCATATGAGATATCTAATCATGTTTTAAAATGCTATCAAATAACAAGACAGATAAAAGCATACAAAGAAAAACATGAAATCTATCTATCCCATAGTGGATTGGTGCTATTGTGGAAAATAGCCCTTTCCCAATCCTTGCTTAAGCTTGATGTTAAGATGCTATGAAGATGATGATAAGATGGGAAAGATTAGCTCTCAATTGAAGAGAGTATTGCATGAGGATTGTGGATTAAGATGTGGAGTTGAAATGCTAAGATTATGGAGGATTTGAACCAGAATGAAGCCTTTCATTTATAGATTTTCTTGATGAGGGATTGGCCAAATGGATGAATGTGGGACTAAAAATAGACCAATGAGATGAGGACACTTGTCATCTTGTCATAGGTTGAGGGATGTGCAAGATTTGGGAAAAGTGCCCAAGAGGGGGAAATTTCAAATTTGAAATGAGAGTTAATGTTGAGTTTGACTTGTGCAAGGGACATGTAAGATACATGTAAGACCTATTAAATGCCTTGTTGGATGTACCTTTCAACTTGCTTTTGAATTCAAATTTGAGGGAACATGCCATGTTGAGTGAAAATGCTGATTTTAATAAATTAATAAATGGATTTATTTGTGCAAGTGGGAATATCTAGAGGATGTGATGGGTGATTAGGTTAGGCTAATTAGGATTAGGTTAGCTTAATGATGATTAGGATGATTTTGACTTTTATGACTTAAATATTTGATTTATTTAAATCAGAAAAGGATGGAAAATGCATTTGGATTTAAGTAAATGAATGTTTGATTTATTTGATTAAAAGGAACAACCTTAGGAATGAACTTAATGAGTTTAATTTATCTGATGAATGGATGAAGGTGAACTTGATTAATTAAATGAGTGAATGCATGTGAAGCCTGGTTTACTTGATGAATGCATAATGCTAATTTTGCATGTCTACAAGTGCAAAACAATTCTCAGAACAATACAAGGCATACAGGAGAGCATAGTGCTTTAAATCAACATAATGGTAATATGGACCAACATACTACAAAAAACACGTATATCTCTTCTAGGCCATTTAAGCCCGCTTTCTTAACTTTGGAGTCCTCAACCTAATCCAGAAGACTCTATGTCTTTTGTGGATAGTTTAAGACATAATAATGCTGAGTATAATTCCCTCTCTAATGAGATCAAGCAAGACATGTCTTACAATGAATTTTTAGAGCAAAAAAGGAAGAGTAAGGGCCATGGTAGACATTATGATCAGAGGGGATCAACAGTGCAGAGGGACCTATAGCATGCCATCAGTAAAGTTACACTACCACATTTTGATGGGAGTGATAGTTGTAAAGCTTGGGCTTGGATACAGAAGCTAGATAATTATTTAGCCCTTAGACCTATGGTAGAGGAAGATGCAATTAAGTTTTCCACGTTACACTTGGATGGGATAACACATGAGTGGTGGTACCATGGCCTGGTTAGCTTGGGTCATCAGTCTATCACTACATATGGTGAGTTTACCACTAGACTCATAGAAATATTTGATAAAAAGGATCCAGAAATATATTTCAGGGAGCTGGCCCAACTTAGACACTATGGTATAGTTGATGAATACATAGTTGAATTTTAGAGGTTATCGGTGATGGTTATAGGTATCACAGAGAGATGGATGGTGGTTTTGTTCAGTGAGGGTCTTATGGAACCACTCAAGGGATGGATTAAGGCTTTTGACCCACCCACTTTATAGGAAGCCATGAAGAAAGCAAGAAATATGGAGTGAGTTTCCCCTAAAGTGAAAAATTAGTCCAAACCTTCATTTCACAAAAAAGATAAAGATAAAAGGCCTCACTTTAAGGACACTACACAATAGAAAAATCTAGTCACAAGGTTAGATGCAGAGACACTTAATGAACTCAGTAAGAAGGGTTTATGCTTTAGGTGTAGAGAAAAGTGGTCCTAGGATCAGGTTTTCCCAAAAGGGGCTGAAATTCATCAAATTGAATACTATTCAGCCGAGGAAAGTAATTCTGATTTTTCATACTAGCAATCTAATTTTGATGATAAGGAGAATGAAGAGCCACCCCAAGAGAGTGAAAAAGAGGAATCAAAGGAATGCAAACTAGCCCAACTATATAGCTTTAAAAAAAAATGAATCCTTGTGCATTAGAGGAGTTATTAAGGGGTAGTGGATGATAGCTCTTATTGAGTCGGGTGCCACACATAATTTCATTGATGAGGGACTTGTTGCATGTAGGGGATTACATACACAAGAGGTTGAAGGATTTAGAGTGATGGTTGCAGATGGTTTCACCATTACTTGCACTCACATGATTCCACAACTTAGCATTCAGTTGGGTAACCATGAGTTCACAGATGATTTCTATGTGGTTGGTATTGGGGATACAAATGTGGTAATGGGCATTTAGTGTTCACGGTCATTAGGTGAGATCACTCTTAATTTTCAGACCTTAGAGTTGAAGTTTAAATCTTATGGCAAGAATGTGGTGTTGAGAGGGATCTCTAATGGAGGGCCTCAAGTTGTTTCTTGTAAGAGGATGGAAAGGATTTTTAGACATAATCAGGTGAAGTGGGCAGCTGAATGTATAATTATGCCTATAGTTACGGAGGAGCAAAAACATACTTATCCACTAGACATACAGGCTTTTCTTACTAAGTGAAGCAAAGTATTTGGTAGCATACCACCAAGGAGGCCACTTGACAGGGGATAGAGCACATCATTGAGTTAGAGGAGGGCACCAAGGTGGTAGTCACTACCTCATACATGCATTCAAAAAGGCATAAGGATGAAATAGAAAAGGCAATCAAGGAGATTTTGGATACGGGGCATATTAGAATGAGAAAAAGTCCATTTGCTTCTTCGGTGGTGTTAGTGAAGAAGGATGGGACTATGCGCATGTACATAGATTACATGGCACTCAACAAGAAGACAATAAAAAACAAATACCCCATCCCACAGATAGATGAGCTACATGGAGTAGTTTACTTTTCTAAGATAGAATTAAGATTCAGATATCATCAAATCAGAGTTAGAGAGGAGGACATTGAGAAAATAACCTTCAGGTGTCATTATGGCCATTTTGAGTTCCTTTTTATGCCCTTCAGGTTGACTAATGCTCTTGCTACATTCCAGTCTTGTATGAACAAGGTCTTCAAACAACAGTTGCGTAGGTTTGTTATGATTTTCTTTGATGATATCCTCATTTATAGTAGGACATGGGAGGACCACTTGAGGCATTTAGATGAGGTGATGGGCATTTTGGAGAGTGAGTCATTGTTTTCCAAGAAGTCCAAGTGTGAATTTGGCATGACTAAGTTGTATCTTGGACACATCATTAACTCAAATGGGGTTCGCGTTGACCCTGAAAAGATCAAGGCTATTCTTGATTGGACTCCACCTACAAACCTCACATAGTTGAAGGGATTTTTTGGGCTATGTGGCTTCTATAGGAGGTTTGTTAATGGATTCTCACATAAATTTAACCAAAAAGGGGGCGTTTGTATTGTTAGAATTAGCGCAACAATCATTTGACAAATTCAAACAGTTGATGAGCACATGTCCAATCTTGGCCATTTCTAATTTCTCCAAGTCTTTTGAGCTTGAGTGTGATGCCTTGGGTGAAGGCATAGGTGCAATTCTCATGCAAAACAAACATCCTATAGCTTTCAAGAGCAACAAGTTGAGAGGTGGCGAGAAAGCTTACTCCATTTATGATAAGGAAATGTTGGCAATTATGCATGCTTTTGCCAAGTTCATACAATACCTTGTAGGGGGAAGATTTTTAGTAAAGATAGATCATAACAGCCTTAAGTATTTCCTAAATCAGAAGGATCTCAATGAAAGATAGCAGAAATGGGTAAGCAAACTTTAGGGGTATGACTTTGACATTGAATATGTGAAAGGGGAAAGGAATGTAGTGGTTGATGCTCTATCTAGGAGACCACATTTGGATGTTATTTTAGTCATAGCAACAAATTGGAAGGAGAAGATTAAAGTTTATTATGCTAAGAATGCATTGGTGAACAACATTTTGGATGGGACTTTACAAGATGACAAATACCAGGTGAAGGATGGACTAATATACTACAAGGATAGAGTATGGTTGGCTCCTAATTCTTGGGTGAGAGAGCGTGTTTTTAAGGCTTTCCATGATACTCCTATGGTTGGTCATTTGAGTTATTATAAGAATTATAGGAAGATCCGTGAGAGATTCTCATGGAAGGGAATGAAGGATGACATTTGATAGTATGTATGTGAGTGCCTAGTATGCCAACAAAAGAAAAATGAGCATACCTATCATGTTGGTTTGTTGCGGCCCCTTCCAATTCCCACTCAGAAATGGGAAAGCATATCAATGGACTTCATCATAGGGCTCCCGAAGGTGCAAGGAAAGGACAATATATATGTGGTGGTTGACAGATTAACAAATTTTGCTCACTTTTTTGCTATATCAACAGGATTTTCAGCAGTACAGGTGGCTGATTTGTTTTTCAGAGAAGTATTCAAGCCTCACAGGACACCCAGGACCATTGGCAGTGATAGGGATAGCAAGTTTATGAGCTTGTTTTGGCAGGAGTTATTCAAATTATGTGGCACGAAGCTGACCCCTAGCACTAGCTACCACCCTCAGACTGATGGGAAAACTAAGGTGGTGAACAAATGGGAGGAAGGGTACTTACACAATTATGTTTTAGGGAAATAAAAGGCGTGGGTTAAGTGGTTGCATCTAGGAGAGTACTACTACAATTATGCCTTTCACATTTCCTTTCGGATATCTCCATTCATGGCATTGTATGGGTACGAAGATTTACTTTTTGGAGATTGCAGGGTGCTTAGAGCCAGAGATCTTTAGGAGAGTCAGGACATAATGAGGTCTCTAAGAGAGAATAAACAACATGCTCAAAATCAACAAAAGTTATATGCTAATCAGCACTGTGTTGAGTGAGTTTTCAAGGTTGGGGACATGGTTTATTTGTGGTTGCAACCCTATAGACAATCCACTCTCAAGAAGAGTGGGTTAGAAAAGTTGAAGCCACAATTTTATGTCCTTTCAGGGTGATCAGGAGAGTTGGAGAGGTAGCATATGAGTTGGAGCTACCTAAGGACAACAAGGTGCATAATGTGTTTCATGTCTCCCGTCTAAAGAAATCACTTGGTCAAAATGTGGTACCTTCTACAGAGTTTCCTCCTTTGGATGAGGAAGGCAAGTTGATATTGATTCCTGAGTCTATCTTGGAGGTGCGTGAGAATACACTGCGTAGAAGGATCATAAAAGAGTATTTGGTCAAGTAGAAAAAATTTCCAGTTGAGGATGCGACTTGGGAGAGTGAGCAGATATTGCAACATCTAGAGATACAATTGCTTGAGGACAAGCAATCTTGGGAAGGGCGGGATGTAATGTCCCTTCTCTCTCCTAAGCAGTATTGAGATTCAATTAGCCTATTCTAGAGTTCTCGTAGGCTAGTTGATATGGTTAGGGGACTCATTGGCCAACATTGATGTTCAGTTTGGAGTTTTCTAGAGGGGTTTCTATTTATAGCAGTGGTCGGTTTCAGTGTGGTCATCTTCAGTTAGTCATAGTTTCCTTGGTGGTCTTCAATTTTTCTCAATTATGAGCTTTTGGCATCCACTTACTATTTAAAGCAGTGTTATTTTTAGTAAGTCATCATTGGGGAAGTTGGTTCTAGGCTTGGTCTTTGGCAACAACATTTTAATCCAGTTTCAGTTGGTCAGCCTAAGGTTGTAGTTTAATATTTATTTTATTTGACCACTTTGGAATTTTAATAAAGTTGAAATATAAAGTTAAATTATAACTTATATCAAGGGGTAAAGTGGTCATCAGAAGGACCAAGGGCACCTAGTTGAATGACTTTAAGTTGTTTTAAAGTCAATTAAAAAATATATTTCCTTCTTGAGCTTGGATGCCTATGTAAAGGAGAGTAATATTTTTAAAGTTTTAATATTTTAAAATTAATTCCAAAAGTGGGATGCCAAAAAGGGGAGATGAAACATTTTTTATTAAAAAGGTTCAAAAATTTAAAAGAAGAGAAGGGCGCCCATTTCATAAAGTGAAATTGAGAAACTTTTGAAGTCCATTTTTGGCTCTAATCTCATGAAATGAAGTTTAGCTCTCATTTCTCATTATCCAGACTTTGAAAACTTACTGATATGTTGTTGGAATTTCTCTAGTTGCTTGGGCTGCATTGTGAGGACGAAAACCCTCCATTGTTGGGCTGATTTCCGTGGCGAAATATCCACCCTAGTCAGATATTGGTGCTGGTTCACAACTTATTTCAATAGGAGCTTCAGAGGATTAATCTACAAAGAAGAAAACATGAAGATATTTTAGTATTTTTAGGAGTTTTTTGGTGTGCTTTGGTTTGGCTTCAGTTTTGGTGTGATTTGTAGAATTTTTGGAGTGATATTTTGGATTTTTGAGTGTTTACAGTCATGGACCTAAACTTGGTTTTTCATTCACAACTTTCATTCCCCTGAAGATTTCATTCTGGGTAATGTTGCATATTATAGCTCTCATCAAGGTGCTTCTTTTGAGTACTTGTACGCATTTTTTGGTGAAGTGTGTGATTTTTTAGGTGAAGTCAACCTATCCAGGAGGGTTGCCCCTTACTTCATTGAATCTTTAGTTTCAACCTGCATAAAGGGAGTTTAGGTTGGAGGCTTGGTGTTCAAAAAAGGGTGCTTGGGTGTTGGAAACTAGTGTGCTTTGGAGTGCAAAGATTGTGCTAGGTTTGGTGCTCACTTAGGAGTCATTTGCTCGTACAAAATGTTTACTAGGTCTGAAATTGAATATTGTATTTTCCTAATTAAAAATAGAAAAAGAAAACTATGTTGTTTCTTGTCATTTCATTAAAAAAATATTTCAGTTTACTTGCATTGTTGTCTCTTGCAATTTGTTTCATTGAATGCATTTCATCACAATTAAAAACAAAACAACTTCAAACAAGTAAACAACAACAAGGGAAATTTCAAACAAAAAAATAGGGGTGTACATTCTAGCATCGCACTACACAAGGAAAACCAAGGGACACACCATCTCGCAACAACCCCCTAGCGCAAGAGAGGGGTTCAAACCTATGACCTCGGCTCTGATACCAATTGTTACATTGGTGGTTGTCGTTGCACCAAAAGATCGACCCGTCAATGCCTGATACAATCCCCATACTTTTACAAGATCCATAGGAGGCAATTGAGCCATGTCACGAACCCAAGTGTCGTGTTGCACAAGGAAGACCAAGGGACACACCATCTTGCAACAAATAAATCCTCACTAAGTACAAAATTACATGATTTCATTTCAAATAATGATGTCCCTATATTAAAATGTGCATTGTCATATTCATGAGAAATGACTAACATTAAAAAAATGAATATAAAAAATATGGGCAATAATTAATATATCAACTATAATTATAGAGATGAATTATATCTAGCATAATAGGAGATATGGAGACATTTATCTAGCATACCATATCAAGTTTTAGGACAATAGGGGAGATCAACTTGAGAAATATAATAGATTGTCAATAAATATGCATAATTAGATTTTGCACTATTAACATTATAAAACATAAAATATGCAATCAAAACTAAAAACACTTTAGCAATCTTTGAGGAGAACCATAAAATTTGAGAGTTTATACAAGTATCTAACTTTAATTATCTATAATGATGATTACAAACATGAATATCAATAAGTAAGATAATAATTTAAAATTTCAAGAAATGTGAGATACTATAGCAATAACAAATAAAGTATGGTATGATAAGTAATGATATGGCTTATAGTTGACCCCATATAACACATATAGAGTATAAATATTGAATTTGTATCATGAAAATTTGACATAGAAAGTTAGTGGTAGCCCAAGTAGTAGAAATATATTATTGTTTGTGTTTGTAGTCTACTTGCTTCTTGCAAAGTTTGTATTAGAATAGTTATCATGAAATTATTAATTTATTATGTAAGAAATTACAATAAGTAGCAATGTGTAAATAGTAATAAAATATTGGAAAATATTATGTAATACCTTTTCATAGAATGTGTTGATTATTGCTCATCACAATTAGCATTAATGGTAACATTGTTCTAGTTTAGTGTGAATGTCCTTTTGTAGAGAATACCATGTAACTTGAAGATAATTGATTATTTGTCTTTAATGTAGTCTTCACATGTAATATTTTGTAGACAAGGCAACAACAATTGAATAATAGAGTTATCAAAAGAATAGTGTACTATATATTTGTTATCACGTGTTAGAGTAGTTTTAAGATAGAGGGAGTAGATGTAGCTAACATCTTCATTACATTTAATATAGTAGGCAGTTTTTTCGTCGAGTGTTCCATACCTATCAAATTCATAATTGTATTTTAAACAAAATACATGAAATGGGCTAGAGAATGGGTTGGACACTTTTAAAGTTCTATGAATCTGTAATAGATATTAGAATGTTATTGTTGTTGGAAAAAAATAATAATTATAAATTTAGAAATCTAACAATTTCAAAATAATTACCTCAAATTTTGATTGCTACAATCTATTTAATCTATCCAATGTTCTTCCATTATTTAGTTTACCAATAAATGTTTTTGATACAGTAAGCAACATTTAAAGGGTGTTGTACCCTTCACAAAGAGCCACAAGGGCCAATAGAGTCCAAGATAAAAAAACAACAAAACAAAACACTAAACCAAAATAGACACAGACTGACAACACTCAGACCAACAACGAACCAATAGTAGACTAGCTGGTGTTCTCCCAGTTCTTTGATAGCAGCTGAACCAAATCATCACCGACCTAATCCTGGAGGTCTTCAACCTTTTTCCTCTCCATCTCTTCCTTCATGACAGTAGACAGGGTGCTAGTGACATAGTGAACTAATTTTATCGTGAAACGGGTTAACCATTGAATTTTTTGTCCATTCTTTCTTTCAGCACATCAAGCTCCTCCCCTCATCCCATCGTGTAGTCAGGATCATTATGCTCCATCTCTAGTGGTTCTGAAGAGGCCGAAACCTCCTTCTTAGCTTTTCCCTTGTTGGGAATGGAAGAGGGACCTCTGACTTTCTCACCATCTTTGCCATCTGAAACCTCTTCAACTCTGTTATCTTCGTTGTCTGATAGCTCCTCTTCAGGGTCCAAATCCTTGACCTGCACTTTTTTCCTATTCTTTCCCAACTTGCTAGAGCACCTAATAATGGCATCACAACCAATAACCAGAGTCTCCACCACGACCGTGTCACCCAATGAGTCCTTCCTAACAACATTTTCCCCTTTATTCGGAGGCTCCTTCTCCTCCTCACCTTTCTTTTTTAGGCCAAGCTTACTGGGAGTCTTAGGAGGGGTAGACTTGAGGTCACACAGACTCACCGTCACACTGGTTTGGGAAGCTCCCTCAATACCCTTAAGTTTTTTGGTAGCAGGTTTTGGTTTATGAGAATCAGTAGGGACTGGGTTACTTTTCCTAACAGGGCCTTTAGATTCGGCTGGAGATAAGTTGGTCTCGGTGGGTGGCTCAATCTCCTCAATGTGAACAACCAAGATGGGTTTTGGAGGGCATAAAGCTAGGTGAAAGTGGTAGAGTCTTAGGATAAGACCTTGGTGGAGCGATAGGGGAGTGGGTTCATTGGGATTAGAAGCAACAGACTCCACACATTTTTTGACTAAGTTTTTAAGGTTCATAAGCAGAAAAAAGGGAAAGCTCAGCAAAACTTTATGCCTAAGGTGATTTAACAAGGGAAAATGGTAGAAGTAAAAGGTCTCGTACCTTCCTTCCAACGTGATATATTTCATTAGCGCATGGCACACCTAGTTCCATGGCTGAGGAAGAGCCTCCCGTTCAAACCCAAACTGGTTGCACACCAACTTCTCATCACCCACAAAGAACTTGTCCATACTAGCATTGTCCTAGGTCTTTGAATGTTTAGGATGCTTCATACTAGAGCTCTGGAGGCTTGTCACCTGCGCAATCACTTCCTCATCAACCGTAAAGGAGATGCCCCCCACAAACACATGTCAATTCTTCCAAGAGTTGATGAACTGGGATGACAGATTAGGGTTGTGGCCCACAAGTCTCACCATCAAGGGAGCAATGCCACCTTTGACACAAATGTGCTAGACCAACGGGTCTTTGCAAAATTCATTACAATTATTTGGCTCTATCCTCACCTATCTCCCCCCATGATATCACTTTGTGCACAAAAAAGCCAGGAACCCTGAAAAAATTGAATGTTAGAGAAAATTGCAAGGTGAAAATTCACCCACACCAAAAGGCCTTTAAGCCATAAATGACAATCTTTGAGAATCAAGTCTAAGGACAAGTCACACGTATGGGTAATAATTTCCAAGCAACAATCTTTACATAGGCATTGATGAGAATTTCATCACAAGAGAGTCTAAGCAAAAAGGACATGATCGGTAAGGAAGGATTGCCTTCCACGTAGCAAAAACACATAAATCTAGGCAGGATAGTCGTAGGGCCATATTTAGCATTCACTAAAATGATAGTAGATAGAGGTTGGTCAATTTTAGAAATACCATAGATGGAAGCTATGAGGTGCGAAACCAAAATAGCGGATAAGGAAAGGCCAAAAAGGAGCTTAGTCTCATAATTACAAGTCACATCAAAATCAAAAACATAGAATTTGAAACTCTATGATCTTAAGAAAATCCCCATCAGAAGATTACAACAAGTACAGTCCAACTTAGAGCTAATCAACCAGTAGTTATTGCAGCAAAACATAATTTCCTTTCTCCAACTAGGCTCCATTCTATTATTTGAAAAAATCCACTTGGTATCCATCCCATCGATCCAACTAATCATCCATCTCATCAAAACAATAAGATCACCAAGCCCAATAAAAAGGCTTGTGGACCCCCCAATAATCCAGCTAAGCACGTATTGTATTCCCATCATGAGTCAAGTAAGGGCTTTTTTCCTTCACTATAATACTCTGAATATTTGGTAGAAGAAGACTTAAATCATGCCAACATTTTGACAATTACCAGTGAGAGCCAAGGTTGGCTAAGGTGTCAGCCACTTGGTTCCCCTCTCTGTAAATATGATTGGCCAGCTTTAAATTTAATTTAGACATAAGGAATCTAATGTCAAGAAGAATATCCTTAGTGTTCCAACCCAATAGTCTATTAAAATTAATAGCATCAATAATGGACTTAGAGTCACCTTCAATGTGCAGGTTTTCTATCCCCAATGAAACAACTATCTATAAGCCCTTTAACAACGCTCTAGCTTCCACTATGATAGAGGTATGAAGACCAATCCCCCCCACATAACCAACCACCAACAAACCTCTATGGTCCCTGATAATACCTCCTATACTTTCTCTGCCTGGGTTGCCCTTAGCAATCCCATCAAAGTTTAGTTTAAACCAGCTTCTGTCAGGGGATTTCCAAATAGTGGCTCTCCTAGAAAGGATTTTGGAATTGTCAAACGAGTTGGCATCTAGTTTCTAATGCCAAGGTTTAGCTATACTTATTTCCAACTTTGTGGGACCTTTTTCCGGGGTTCTCCCTTTGAAGAGAAATATATTATCCTTAATGACCCGAGATCTTATGCCAAACACCTCTTTCGAGTTCATCTTAGTGTTCCTAAAGATCCTATTATTACTCTCTTTCCATAAGCTCTAGCATATAATGGGGGGACTTGCTTCCATTTTTCTCTAGTTAGCGGATGGGTAAAGGGCCCAGACCAACTCATAATAAAGGATGTGATGTCTTTGCACATAATCCATTGTATTCCTAATCTTTCAAAAGCCAACTCCCAAACCTCAGTAGCAAAGGGGCAGTGTAACAACAGATGATCTACTGATTCTTCGTTGCATTTACACAAAAGGCATCTTTTGGGGATCCAGAATCCCCTCTTCCTTAGGTTATCTTGAGTAAGAATCCTATTATGACATATAGTCCACCAAAAGAAGTTAACTTTTGGTATCATGTATCTATTCCAAACCTTTTTCCATAGATTATTGACCACCCCCTGATCAGTCAGTTGTCTATAAGCAGATTTAATAGTAAGATCACCTTGATTATCATGGATCCAGTAGAATTCATCCCCACTATGAGAAGGGGGTATCCTGGTGAGAGAGAGTAACTCCTGTAACTTCTTGGCTAGAAGACACAAGTTAGGGGATAAAGGACAATAAAGGCTAATGTCCTTCCATATCCTAGTTCTCAATGGTCCAACAAGATAATCACTGATAAATATACCAAACACTTGTTGAGCCTGACCCTTAAGGAGCCTGAACTCAAAATAATCCAACAAAGAGTCAAGTAACCAAGAACCCCCCTAGAATATTATTTTATTACCATTACATATCCTCCATTTGATTCCATTCCTCATAAGGTCTTGAAGACTACAAAACCCTTCCAAACCAAGGAACCTGAGGGGTGGGCCTCCAAAAGGCAAACAATCAATGACCTATTCTAAAGGTATTTAGCATTAATTATTTCACACCAATCCTTCCTATCCCTTAGATGATGCCAACCCACTTTGGCCATAAGAGCTTTATTAGAATTAGTAATGGTTCTTATCCCAAGCCCACCACAATTTTTCGGTTGACAAACCTTATCCCATTTAACCAAGGTGAGTTTCTTTTTTTCCTTAGTGCCCGACCAGAGAAAAGACCTCTGGATTTTCTCAAATTTGTCAACAATATATCTAGGTATCTTAAATATGGATAGGAAATAGATGGGGATACCTTGAAGAACAACAGAAAGAAGTTGAAGTTTACCTGCATGGCTAAGAAGAGAGCCTTTCCACCCAACAAGCTTCCTTTGGACCCTTTCAAGGATAGAATTCCAAAACTCAGGAATGACTTCATTGATAGTTAGGGGTATCCCAAGATAAACCGAGGGGAGAGAACCACTCTGATAGCCAAAAACAACAGTCACCTGATTTTGCAGGTTAGGAGTGTTGTTGAAGAAGTAAATCATGCTTTTATTGTAGTTAATGCATTGTCCAGAGCAAGTAGCATAGTTGTTGAGACAATTTTTCCACTTCTTGGCTTCCACCACCAAGGCTTTCCCACATCCATAAATGGTTGGATCATAGTTGGCTCAAGGGTGGAAGCAACCTTAATTCCCTTTATGGACCCCTCTGACAACATATTAGAGAAGTTCTTGCTTAACACCTCTGCCACCATTATAAAAAAATAAGGAGATAGGAGATCACCCTATCTGATTCCTCTCCCAGCATAAAAAAACCCAAAAGGAGAGCCATTAACTAAAACAAAGTACTTAACAGTAGTAATACATTCCATAATAAGATTGATCATAGATTGATTGAACCTGAACTTAGCAAGAAATTTAGGGACAAAATTCCATATCACCTTGTCATAGGCCTTAGATATGTCAATTTTAAGGGACATTCCAGCATAGCTACACCTGTCCATTGAGTGGATTATTTCATGTGTTGTAATGGTAGTGTCAAGGATATGCCTAATAGGCACAAAACCTTTTTGAGTAGGGCTAATAATTTTATCAAGCAAAGAATTGATGTGGTTGACCAAAAATTTTGAGAGGATTTTATACAAGGTATTGCAAAGGCTAATAGGCCGAAAGTCAGTCATATGTTGAGGATCCACCACTTTAGGGATAAGAGAAATGAAAGTGTGATTTAGTTGCTTAAGAATCTTACCAAATTTGAAAAAATCACGAGCAGCTATAACAAGGTCCTCACTAATAATCTCCCAGAAAGTCTGAAAGAAGGCTAGAGGGAAGCCATTAGGGCTAGGAGCTTTGAAGGCCCCCATACTAAAAGTGGCCAACTTTACCTCCTCAGGAGTGGCAGCACTGAGAATCCCCATATTGTCATTCTGGGAAATAATATTTGGAAGCGATTCGACCAATAGACTATCAAGATCCAGGTTAGAAACATCCAAAGGAGTCATAAAAGCCTTATGGAAATAGTCAGCAGCCACTAAACCAATGAGAGTGGGAGAAATAACAACCTCACCCTGAGCATTGTGCAACTTATTTATCTAGTTCCTCCTCTTATGTTTGACAGTAGGAATATGGAAGAAGGATGTGTTCCTATCTCCTTCTTTCAACCATTGCACCCTAGATTTCTGTTCCCAGAAAATCCCCTCTTTCTTAAGAATTTGCTTCCACTCCCACTGGTTCTCTTTCTCTTAGCTGCAAGTGGATAGACTAATATCACCCTCCTCTATTCTTTTCTGAATCATTTTCAACTTTTCCCCTATGATTTTTTTCTACTGGAAAATATCCCCAAAGACCCTTTTGTTCCAAGCTTTAACCATACATTTGATGTGTTTTAGCTTAAAAAAGATTCTGAACATGGGGGAACCACGCACAGGGATATTCCACCATTCAACAATTTTCATTTTAAAATCAGGGTGGGAATTCCACATGATTTCAAAGCGGAAGGGATAAGTTCTAACAATAGTCTAATCACATGAAGTTAACAACAAAGGATTGTGATTAGAAATAGTCCTAGGAAGAGCCCGCAAAGTGGCACTAAGCAGGCCAGACCAGTTGCAAGAACATACGAAACGATCTAATCTAACTTGAATTAAGTCTTCACCCATATGTTTGTTGGACCAGGTAAAATCTTGGCCCAAAAAATCAATATCAATCAGGCCCGTAGAACTCAAAAAGTGTGCTAGATCAGCCATGCTATCAGAGTAGTCAATCAAACCACCACTTTTCTCTGAGGGAAACAAAGAGGAGTTGAAGTCCCCAGCCACCAACCAATGAGAACTACTGTTATTTTTTATCCAATCAACAAGAGACATCCATAGAGCCAGTCTAGTATTCCTTTGGTTGGGTGCATACACATTGATAAGTGACCAAGAGCCTCCAGAGAAGGTAAAAGAGACACTGACACTATTCCAACAACAGAATAGTTCAGTGCCATTTAATCTAGAAGGGTTCCATAGCACTGCCAGACCTCTAGAGGCCCCTTCAACATCACTATAAAAGAGGGCCCAGGCCATACGTACTTAGCAATATTATCAAAACTAGCTTTCTTCATTTTAGTTTCTTGTAGGATTAATACATCTATCTTATATTCTAGAATATAATTCTTTAAGGCAAGTTGCTTATGGGAGTTGTTCATCCCACGCATATTCCAAGACATAACCTTCATTTTTGACTTTTCTTAGAGGACAATTCCAATGTCCTCTGCTTTCCCAAGGCAATCTCATTTGTGGTTTCTCTTAATCTCGTGGATCTATGGATTGGCCTACTTGGCTTGGATTCACCTTCCACATTCACTTTTTCCTTCCTCCCCTTTTTCTTCAGAGTAATCTAGTTCTTCTCCTCAGCAACAAACTCTGGTTTCAAATCATCTGAGATGAAAACAAATGCCTCACCCAAGCCCAGATCCTCCCATATTTCACCCTCTTCGTTGACAATCTCACTAGTTCCAACTGAGGCCACCTCCGTCAGTACACCATCAGTAGGGCCTTCATCCCCATTAGCAAAGCTAGAAGTAGGATTATCTACTGCTAGCACATTCATACTAGCCAAAATCTTAGTTACAGACAGGCTAGCTAGGCCTTCAACTGGAACGATCCTAGACACAGACTCAGGAATAAGAGAGTTAGGAATAGGGAATTCGTCGCTGACCACAAACTCATGTAGAGGAGTCTTAGAGCTAGAAATGTCAAGGATAGCTGTCAAAGATGCAAAATCATCTTTGGCCAAGTTTTCAATACCAGGAGGAGAACTAGAAGGAGCAATAGGGTTTCCCTTGATAGGATCCTTGTTAAAGGTTGACTTGCAGTCAAAAATAAGGTGCCTAGGCTTGGCACACTTCTAACAAAAACACAACATTTTCGTAGTACACAGGTTGAACCCATGACCCGAATTTAGAGCAAAGCTTAATAGAGTTAGGGAAATATTTTTTCACACAAATATTCATCAGAAGCAGGCAAACACTAACTTGGAATTTGATATGGTGATGGAGTCAGAAGTGATGAAGTTACCCAAGGAATCACCAATGCTTGTAAATATTGATTCATCCCAGTATTCTAGCGACAACCCGGGATAGCGAATCCAAACCAAAGCTGACTTATTGAGGTCCACCTCAGGGTTAAACCTTGGTTTCCAACAACATAATTCCAGGCTATGTTTACCATAAGCCCAAGGTCCTGAAGACATAACCGATAATAGATCTTCTCACACTGTGAACTTGAAGAGGAAAATCCCACCAGACATAGCACAAATTCCCACACTACCCTTGAGATGCCACTTAATAGCAACCCATTTCTTGACCATATCCACAGTAGGGTGGAAAGAGAGAAACTTACCCACTACTGTATTCTCCATAGAAGAGAGAATCCTATCGCTAACAGAGTCAGAAATAGCAAAGTTCGTTCCAAACACAATCACCTCATCCCTAAAAGAAGGAGGGGGAGGGCCTAGTTTACTATTGGTTAGGACATCTTTCCACCCAAGGGATTCAAAAGGAATCTCAATTGTCGACACTTTAACCGAAGACACGGGCGACACCGAAAGATCCACAGTCAAAAGACCTATCCTGCTAGGAGTGTCACCCAAGGGACATGAGCCTACAAGAGACAAGGCATTTGTAGAGCATGTTCTTTGCATCTATTTATTTTATAATTTTTTTGAAGAGCATCATTACGAATTCCTTTCTTCACACTTGGTCTTTTGTTGTTAAGAAATGGTGTGTCAAATTTGGATGCATTGTAACTATTTATTATTATCAACAAAATTGGTTTTTTTTTTCCTTTAACTAAAATATGTGTTAAAAAATAGAAGATGTAAAGTGGAATAAAGGGTTGGAAACATATTGCACCTATGCTCTGTTGATGGTGGAATCCCCATCTTTTATATCAATTAGATTAAAAAACATTTTTTAGTGGCAACTACTAATACACCTATTGTTCTAGTGGGAAAATCATTTATAATTGTAAGCAATTATTTTATTGTGGTACTCAATATGAAGTTGTACTCTTGGAAAAGGTGGGGTATGATTTCAACAATACTTGATTCCTTCAAAATAAAGATGAAATCACAATATTCGCGATCATAGTCAATTTTCAAAGCAATTTAAAAACCCAATATGCAAATTATTGATCCTGGAATTATTTTATCTTCATGTTTTTGGACAAGCTTTCCAATCACATTTAAGGTGATTGTCATTTCAAGTTTTATATATGTTAAATTAGCATGAAGCCCTTCACATGTTATGTTGGCTTTATCTAGTACGATTTTATATGCTACAATGATATCTCCTTCAAAAATGTTTCCATCTTTGCAAGCATTTAAATCCTCAATTGATATTGAATTTAGATTTTTTTTGATGAATAGGAAGCTATCTATATTAATTCAAATATAAAGATACATATTCACAAAAAAAAGGGTGGGTGGTAGAAAGGCACACCCAAGAGTCACATGGGCAACGCCCAAAAAATTAACAGATAATGTGGGCTAAGCCCAGAAGTCCAAAAATAACAAAGATAAAAAGGTCATTAAGCAGCAAGAGAAGTGCCAGTAGAGCCAAGAGGGTCTCTGTCATCCAAAATTTTCCCCCATACATCAGCGGGGTCTGGAGTGATGTCAGGAGGAGGACCCCAACCATCATCAACATCTTTTTTCTCTTTATCTTCTTCCTCCTACGTAGGGCGAGATTGCAAGCACCATACGCAAGAACGCTTTACCAGTAACTGACCACCTAGAGCCAGAAGCGAGAGGATCATCAGAGGGCCACCTGGAACCACCACTGTTGCTCCCCGAAGCACTGCCATAAGGCCACCCCTGAGTAGCCTGCGGCAGAGGAGAACATTTTCGCCAAGTGCGAGAATCTCGCCAAGGTGGGGGATGGGAATGGGGACGCGTAAAGCCACTCCGCTGCCGGCCCTTGGAGGGTGACTGGCCGCAAGAAGAGGTGGGTGAAGCAGGGACCCGAGCAACAGTAAAAGGGGCATTACCCCAGTGGTCCAGGAGAAACTGGAGGTGAACAACCTCAAGTGCAACTTTGTTAGCTTGCACTTGAACCTGTAAAAGCACATTAGAACAAATTATAGCTTTAGAATATAAAGATACATGAATATCCATTTAAGAATGTGAAAAAATGTAAGCATTTATGTCCTTCCAAATATTGAAGAGAATTTCCACCCTAAAAGTGTTCCAAAGCTAGGTGAATTTTGTAGGAATTTTGGGAGAATCTCCAAGCAACACCATATGCCAAGAGAAGAGTTCTTGCTAAAAAGGCCGAAAAGAGTCATGAATCCAAGTCCAAAGCTACTGAGCTCTGGGACAAAACTAGAAAAGATGCTTAAATTCTCAGCTTTCCCACAAAAAGGGCAGCGAGGGTCCCGGACCCCTAGGTGAATCAGCCGAGAGCCCACAGACAAGCCCTGGAAAAGAATACACCAGACAAAGTGGGAAAGCTTCAGCTCAACACTTGCAGACCAAGTGATAGAAAATCTTTTACGCCAAACATGAGCAAAAGATTGAAGAAGCCACCTTTGGTTCAAACTCTGAATCATAGGAAAATGTGGTGAGAGCCACTTATAACCAAGCCGAGGCTTGTAATTCCTAAAAGGGGTGTCTAGATACCACTTCCAGTCTTTCCACCAAGGTTTGGTCCCATGAATTCCAACCTTATGAAGCATTTTAGTAGGAATGGCATTCACCAAACCATCATAAATAACACGGTCCTGGTTATGAAGCCTGTACTAGGCACGAAAAGCATCCCACGACATGATACGCATGATGGGTCTGGAAAAAATCTGTTGCAGGGTCTGGATACCCTTCTTGTGAAATCTGAGTGCCTTAAGCCCTGGTGACTTAGCCAAGGTTGACCATTGCTAGCAAAAAGAGGCGACCACCAAACATTATGCTGCTTGAGAAAAATCCCATCTCAAAAACCAGAGCCAACCCAACGAAGCCAAAGTTTGACAACTTCCCAAGCCGCCAGATGCTTTTGGCCACAAAAGTCCCAACAATTTGGACTGGTTCATTCATGACCAGAAGGGTTTGAAAACCAATCCCCTTCCAGGAAGGTCTATGAATAGAGAAGCCGAATTGATTACTATGCTCAAGAAGGATTTTTTAGGCCTCTCCCTAGTAAGGGCACGAATAATCCATTTAACACATAGAGCAGTCCCTTGTCGTTGAGTAGAAAGTAACTCAAGGCCTCCTGAATCTCTAGGAAGACAAAAAAATTCCCAAGCCACATGATGAAACCCTCTGTAAGTTTCAGAAGAGGCATAGAGAAAATCATGAAGTAGCTTCTCAAGCTTGCCATAGGCAGCTTTGGAGGGGGCCCAGCAAGAAGAATAATAAACATGGGTGGCCGCTAGGATTTTGGAACACACATGGAATTTCCCTGCTAAAGAGAGGGGCTTAGTAACCCAATAAGTAAGCCGGAGATGCCTGAAAGGCAAAGGGAATGCCTAGAAACTAAAAAACTTCACCAATCCCAATCCACTTCCAACCATACTGTTGCAGCCACTACAACGAGGGCAAGATAGATTGTCGGTAACACAAAGTTTTATGCCACTGGATGGCAGAGCCGAAGGCAAGACAAAAGGTATTAAGGCACTCAAGAGCTGCCGCAATGGAATCTTCATCCTCCAAAAGGGTGAGGAATGAGTCATCAATAAAATAGCCATTAACAAGCTAAGCCTGAGAGTTGGGCAGAGAAATTCCCTTGACACGCCGCTGGGAAACCGCATTGGCCAAAAGATAACCAAAACCCTTGGCTGCAAGCACATATAAAGAGGGGGCCAACGAGCACCCTTGCCTAATGGAACGAAAGAGTCCAAAGGTGGAGGATTGATGACCATTGATAGTGATACAAGCTGAGGCATCCGTAAAGAGCATTTGAACAGATTGAATGAAATTGGGCCCAAAACCCAAGGCTTGCAACATAGCAAGAATAAACGACCATTCAATACGATCATAAGCCTTGGAAAAGTCAATCTTAATGAACACGAATTTCTGGTTTGAGCATTGGGCCCATTCCATGCCTTCCCAAACAACAATGATATTATCCAAAATAAATCTGGATTTGATGTACACAGTTTGTTTCGGGCGCACGATCTAAGGTAGAAGATGGCAGATTTTAAGAGCCAGAGCCTTGGCGATAATCTTGTAGGAGACATTAAGAAGCGTGATAGGTCTCCAATTACAGATGTCTTCTGGGTCACCCGGTTTAGGTATGAATTTTATGTTACCTTTATTAATTAAGTTACCCAGGGAATTAGAGTGAAAAGCTTCTAAGTAAACTTGATGTAGATCATGCCCAATATCGTCTCACATGGTTTTGTAGAATTCACAAGGGAATCCATCAATTCCCGGGGCTTTGTCATCAGCCATGGAGGAAACAACCTCTTTGAGATCATCAACTGATAAAAGTTGATCACAAAAAAATTTATGAGCTGAAGAAAGCTTATTTGGCACAACAAGGCAATCCTGAAGGGCTTGTTGTCGTACAGGCGTGAATTCCTATGCAGTGAAAACTTGCTCATAATGACGCACAAAGGCTTGAAGAATGTCAGGCAACTCAGAGAGCACCTGAGCACCATCTTTTATTTTTTTAATGTCTGGGGATGAGTGTCTGGCATGCAGAGCCAAGAAAAACTCTTTGGAGGCAAGATCACAAACTTTTAGCCAATGCAACTGAGCTTTGATTTGCGCTCCTCGAGCAGCATAGCTGTCAACAATTTATTTCTTGTGCCTTAGCTCCGCCACCCTAACTTGTAAGGAAGGAGAAAAGGGGATGGCCACTAAAGCCTCGGAGGTAGCACATAGGTCAGTGGTGGTAGCCTCATAAGACTGCTAGCGAAAAATAGCCAGTTGGCACCCATAAATGCGCAAAAATCTAGCCATGCGGATGATAGCCTCATTCCACCAAGAAATCCAGCCTGTATGATGAGCTAGCCTGCACTCCAAATTCCAAACTCTGTGAATGTGGACTAGGGTAGGCTTGTGATAGAGTAAAGATGTGTTTAAAAAAAATTGAGTTTTACACATACTAGGTTGTCGAGTTTCCCATTCAATGCAAAAGGAAATGGGGAAATGATCTAACAAAGTCACATCCACTAACGGCTTAACCAAGAGAGAAGAGCTGTCAAATGAGAAAACAAATTGTGCTGAGATCATGGCACGATCAAGGAGCTTAAATATTCTATTAGAACCAGCTCGGTAATTGCACCAAGTGTGCCAGAGAGAATGAGAATGGCGGTGACCAATATTGGGATAAAAAAACCCCAATTTATTGTGCATGTAAAACCACACCTCCCTTTCCCCAGCTGTCCATCTGAATGGCAGAGTGCCATCTTTGTCAAATGCCATTTCTACCATATTGAAGTCCCCACAGAGTAACCAGGTAGCAACTGGTAAAGAATCAACAATCCAATGCCAGAGAAAAGAGCGTTACACAACATCATTAGAAGCATAAACATTAATAATCCCAAAGGAATGATTATCAATGTTGAGAAGGATCCAGATGAGCTGATGAGTGGGATCAAACCTGTGGTCGACCATAGAGGAGTGCCACCGTGGGGCCAAAAGGATGACAGCTCCACCACGCCTAACATCATGGGTAGTACAAAATATTTTACTGGTTGGCCAAATAGAACGACTAGCCGCAGCAAGCAGAAAACCAGAAATTTTAACTTTTTGAAGACAAAGTACTTCAACACTAGAGTACTTGCATAAGGTATTCTTGATAGAATACTTTCTGGAGAGATCTGTCAGACCTTGAACATTCCATGAAAGGAACTTCATGAGTGAAACTCCTCCATGTTTTCAAAACTCGATTCCTCTTCATTCAGAGAAGAGAAACGATTCTATAAAAATTCTGCCGGAACTGATCCAATCTGAATGGAAGGGGAGGACATCCTCCATTTTTCATGAACATATTCCCCTTCTTCCTTAGGAGGGGAAGGGCTGTGAGGACACCTGTGAGCTCTTATCACAGGAGAAGCCACATTCGGTTGTGTTAACATGATAACAGCCGACCAAGGCGTAGCCTTTGGCCTAGGTTGCTGCGAAACATAATCAGCTCCAATCGAAGCTTCTTTCCCCTTCACAGAAGGGTTTGAAACATCTTTCACTGGCTTAGAGGGCATAAGACTCGACCCAAAACTAGTGGACTTATTCTTTCGGTTCGTGACCGTAGTCCATTTCGCATCAGGTTTGGCAGCAGATGTAGCCGCCAAACGAGGCTTTTCAGCGTCTTGTGGCAAAGAAGGTGTACGAGGCACTGCCAAAGGGCAGTCCTTTATCTTGTGGTCCGCAGACTAACACCTATAGCATGTGTTGGGCAGATTAAAATAGGTGACCTTCTGGGTGTGGTGGAAAGCTCCAATTTGAATATCAATGGAGTCTTTTAAATCTTTGGAAAGGTCAACTTCCACACAAACCCTCTTTTGGGGGCAGGCCTGAAAGAACCTATTTGGCCCAATGCAAATAACCTTCCCCAGTTAGGAGGCTATACTATTAAAAAAAGGCACACAAGGCAAAGGTAGACCAAGAAATTCAATCCAAACTGGGACCCGCAACTTGGTGTCGTCCGAGACAGAAAAGTCATGAGTCGAAGCTTGAAAAACTAACAGAGAGGACCAAACATACCAGGGCCCATGGCTTAAGATGGCCTACACATGATTGACCTCCGCAAAGTGGAACAAAAAGAAACCCTTGGTTAAGTTTTGGACCATATCAAGGTGGACCCCATGAGGGACCCAAGCCTTGTTAACCCAATCTTTAAGCACACTTTCAGGGGGAGTTCTCCCAACAAAATACCCAACAAGGGTGTACTACTCAAGCCATTGACAGGTAGTATCAAAATCTGGTAAAGGAAAAACCACATCAACTGCTGAATCAGAGCACTTACCTCGTGAAAGGCTTTCAGAACAAATTTTTGAGGACGTTTGTTCAGAGGAGGAGCCATTGATTATCACCGTCAAACCGCTAACACCAGCAAGAACTGTTGGGTTAGAGCCGGTTGAAGGCATATTAAAATAAGAAACCACAGTAAATGCGGTCGTATAGTTTTCCTACGCAGGATGCATAGTATGACGCAAAAGGGTGACCACAAAAAACACAAAACCCTAGCAGAGCTCATACACCTTCCAATTTGTCGACCATCTCTTAACTAATTATTATTCCTTCCCGAATTTAGATTTTTAAGTATAAGGAAAATCATAAAATCACTTATACTAGAGAACTAAATTCGTATAGTTTAGATGCAAATATAAAATTTTAATTACCTTTTGGATGTTTGTTGTTGTATGTGTTTTTATGTTCTTTTATTGGTTTTCATTCTTAGCTACAACAAAAGTACTCAATTTTCAAGTGTATTTTATCAAATTATACTAGCTTTTTTGCATGGAATGATGTTTGAAATTATCTTAAGAGAGTATAAAAAAAATTGCTTTCACTACAAATAAAATGCAAATGACAATTCAAGAGGCAAGCTTAATTTATTGGAAAGGAAAAGTTGGAACAGTGGAATGTAAATTATAGTTTATTATGATAAAATTAAAAAGATTGATTTATCGTCATGCATTACATAAGAAAAGTTGTAATACAACACTAGTATTTTTTATTTTCTTTGTATAGTTTGTTTAAGTCCATGTTGAGTATAGATGTATTTACTTATTTGTTATTTAAACCAATTTACATTTTTATTAAATAGATATTTAAAAAAAAATAGACTTCATAATGCAAAAGTTCCACTATTAAGATCAATTAATTATTAAAAACATGTATTGGTATAGTACAATGTAATGAAGATGCAATAGTACAATGGCTAGAAGTCTAGAGGGAAGTAGAATAAGAATAATCAACATATTACAAATGTTAATAATAGTCACCTAAAAAATTTGTGATAAATGAACGTTATAAGTTTACAATAAATTTATGAAGTTCAAATCTCATTGAAATAAATGTGATACAAAATGCATGATTTTGGTTTGCATAAGCTATAGGTTTTTTATTTTTTATTTGCTTATTATATTGAATAATATATGCATAACATTTTTTTCCAATCTAGAGATTATGTAAAATGTGATTGTTTTTATAGATATGTTTACTAGCATATTTAAGTGAAATTACTTTGTTCATTAATTTGAAATTTACAAAAGTAGCAAGATGGTCACTCCAAGATGGTCATTTGTAAATAGAAATTTTTTATGTATTTATATTACACCAAATGTGGTCAATTATTGGTTTGTGTAGAGTTTGTAATTGGTTTAAAAAAAATTATACATGTGGTTTTGCATATGGTTCAAAAGTGATATTTTAGTTTTATTTTATACAAACTTGTCAATATTAAAATATCCTATAATGTACAAATATACTTTGTATATTTACATGTGAAACTACTTTATTGATGATGGTTATAATTTCCAATATTGGAGCATTAGGTCTTGTATAAAGATTACATGCATTGATTTGATTGGTAAATAAATGTATTGTTATTGTATAGTTTCAATATTTGTTGTTTTATAATGTCTTCTTTTAGATACAAAGAGATTTTTTATTTAAATTCATTATGTCATGTATGTGATATGTGGAGAAGCAATTAAAATGTTCAAATAGATTGTTGGATATTTCAAGAACTACTTTTTTCTTTACTTAATTTTTTTTGTATTAAGAGGTTTGAGCAAGAACAATGTTTCAATTAATTTTGTTCAAGAAAGTGGTGTATATGCTAATCTGTGTTGTTTTATGATAGTGGGATAAAATTCCACATGTTGCATTGTAAGTCCTTGAGATTGGTGTATACTTCAAGTGTAGTGCCCCTTATGTTGTTCCCTATTAGACTGATTATTAATTTGTTAGGACAAGCATTATGACACCTTGTCGATGTTAGATTTACTACTTGGATGACACTTTGATGATACTTTGATGATATCGTTGTTACTTGAGTTATGCACATGCTATGATAGTTTTATCGACATATGGGAATATGTGGATTAATTTAATTATGATCATTATTGTTTATCTAATCATGGTTACTATGTGATTATCTGGTGATTGTTCTATGTTATTTGTATGTAACTGTTTGCTATACATTGATGCGGTTACTTGGTTGATGTGTCTTGGTGAAAGGGATGGTGTCACATTACTCATTCGTAAGTACCCTACTACGCTGCGATTTCATTTCACAGTGTGTTTGACTGTATGATTATATATATATATGTTCGACCATTTTGTTTACTGTAGGTTACAAGTACTAGGCATCGAATTCACCTGAATTAACAGGTTTGAGTGTGCCTTAAACCCAATGGAAATTCTTGAAACGAAGATAACATATGGTCCCCTACCCTTGCCATCATCCTTAAAGAGGATGAGTATCCAATTGGTCACTCTGTCAGTCTTGTATGTTGTTTGTGGTCAATTGTTTTCGCTTTCGACCTTGTTTATGCTTGGGTGATTATTATTGATATTTAGTTGTTAAATTAAATTAGGCTAATAAGGTTGTTTGATTAATTTTTGAATTAAATAAATTATTAAATAAACCATGTTGATAAATAGTATTCGAGTTGCCTTGGTTAATTAATTTATTAAATCAAATTGCTCCATAAAAAAAAGTATTTTGATAAATAAATATAAAGATATTTATTATTAATGTTGAGTTTTAATAATAAATTAAAATGTGGGGAAAATAATATAAAATAAAATATTAAATTGGAAGGAGATAATGGATAATCAGCTAAAACAATTAAAAAGATAGAAAAAGAATTTTCAGAGAACATGCATGACTTTAAACTACTTATAGTTTAGAAACTTGTTATTTTGTGAGATTTTTATCTGATTTTTGTTTTAAAAAATTAACAGCTTTCTTGGTTAATAATTATCATTTTGGGAGAATATGGATTATGATTGATTTTTGGTTTTCGAATAGAGAACTTGGTCTGCAAGAAAATTATCTGTAGAGTAATTGCATTGGGGGGGATTGTTTCGAAAAAAATGAATTGGGGAAATATTATTGAAGATCGAGAATCTCGAAGACGTGGGGTTGCTGCAGAAGCTTGAACTCGGCATCAAACTTCATCCTAGCATGCGTTGGATTCTGGGTTTTTTTGTTTTTGTTCTTTATTTCAATGCTTGAACCTTGCTTCCATTCTCTGCCTTTATTGTTTGACTATGATATTGTTGGTTTTGTGTTTCTCTCCCTATGTGGTGAACATGCAATATTGAGTATAGCTATATTGGTTCCATTTTAATGGTACAAATTTTATGTTGGAATTCTCTTATTATGCTTTTCCTTGATAGTTGTTGTTTTGGCACATGTATTATATTTGGTGTTTAAAGATTATGCTACAATAGAATATCAAACCTTATACATTTTAGATTTTGCCGATATGCTTTACCCATTTGGTGTATAGCTAATATGCTTTACCTTTCGTGTATAGCCGATGTGTTTATCCTTTTGTGTTTGGAGTTGATGGATATGAAGTATGTTAGAGTCGATGGTTAATTCACAACGAATACAATGCTTACTGTATTCAATGTATTTATTACATAGTGGAGTTCGACAATAAACATCATATAGGATAATCGATGACTTCCATTCACCCTTTGGTACTTGTTGAATGCTTTACAAATAAGTGAATTTGATTCATTCCCTTGTGTATAGTGTTCAATTTTTATGCCTTTGCTGAGTATGGTTTCTTTTTATGAATCGATGCTTTTGCTGGTTGAAGATTGCTACCCTCTTACCCTTTTGTGTTTCTTGGTTTTCATGTCATGTTCCCATCTCTTATGTGTCTTTTACCTGATGTTGAGTAAGGTTTGATTTTAGTGGTGGTTGTGGATGTCGTTCCCTCCCAATTCTTTCTCCAGCTTAGCATCTCTTGTGCTTAGGAAATTTGAATTACATGCTTTAAATCTTGATTTTGATGGGGATTTAATATGTTAGAAACCGATCTATTGAGGGTTGTGTTGCGAGTCTTATGTTTTGTGGTTTTCGATTTGTATATATTCTATGATTTTGATTTGTGTATACTATGTGGTTTGATACTTTTAGACCTGTGAGCATTCAAAAGTAATCTTGTATTGGTTGTTAAATCAACATATAAGTTATTTAAGTATGGCGTTTGAAAATAAATATATATATATATATACATATATGCATGTGCGTATGCATATACATTTATTTATTCACATACGTATATTTATATCCGCTACTTCTATATAATCTGCTTTCTTATATTAAAGACAACATTCAGTTATAATTTATATATATATTTGCATATAAATTTTGATATTAGAAAAAGATTATCTCAGTCTTGTAATTAATTGATAATGTATTAAGCACATTGGAGATTGAAATAAGTAGAGATTGATTAATTCATAATTAAGTAATTAGAAGATTGATAAATGAGATAATTAGATTACTTTCCTGGTTAATTATGAGTAATGATTTCTCTTACAATTACTTAATATATGTAAAGATAATCTACCATGTATTTTGTGATTACATTATTGGAATTGTTTGCATATATGATGTATTATGTTTGGTTATTGGAAATTTGGGGTATTATTGTTATTATTCAAAAGTAGAAGTCCTTTGTGTTAAGGGGTTATTGGGAGACTTCTAGAGGCTTGAGGAAATTGGATTGAGTATTGGATTCATGATTATTTCAATTTGAAAATAGTTGTTTATGTCATTAAGATGTGTACATGAGGGTCTTTAGCCTTGCACTGCTTATTCACTATTATGGTTGGGTATTGTGAGCGAGATGGTCCATTCCTTGCCCTAGATATGTGTTTCTTGTGGTTCCATTTAGTGTGCAAGATGGATTTACCTAGTTTGGTGTGTTAGGTCTTCTAGTTGCTAGTAGGGGAAGTGGCTCTCAATGGGGGCCGAAATCCAAAGCGATTTCCAGGGTAACCCATTTGGGAGTTTCTTAACTCAATGATAACCTAATTAATAAATTAGGGGGTTAGGTAGACTTCACACTAATTAAGATAATTGGATGCCTCACCCATGTCTATAGTGCTCGTTCAAGCTAAGGATGGGTTGAGAAGGCCTGGTTGGCAAGACCAACTTCCTTGTCCTCACAAAAGGAATGTTGGTTCTGCATGTGTCACCCTATGGGGTCATGACCTAGTGAGAGGTATACCAGGGTAACCATAGATGGGGGTTGATGTCTAGTGAGAGATTGTTAGGGCAACCCATGTTAGGACCATGTGATGACACTCTTCCCTACAACAGCCTACCATTCCCTAGTCATGTGGTCCCCTTTTTTTTGTGTGAGTGCCTTTGGAAATGGTGTCTCTATTATGTGTTGTTGACGTTGCATTGAGTTATGTTGGAGCCATGTTTAGTACTTTTGTGTTAGCATTTTGTCTTCTTGACTGTTTTTGTAGTGGGATCTTATTGTTATCTCCTAGCACAGGGGGTGGGCCTTAGGGTTCCACATGGTCAGTTGGATTGTGATTTTTCTTCCATTGGGTTTCTCTTGTTGTTGATCGTGTGCATGAAGGATGTACCTCTTGTAGCAGATTCCAGATCTTGTATCAATTCAAGGAGACAGTTGCTTATGTTATGTATTAAACTTGTATATCATTTGTATCATGTAATGTAATCTTGATGTATTATTCTCGTTGTATTCAATGAAGCATTGATGTAAGCTTGTAACAATGTAATGATGTACCCTCATGAAAGGGAATTTGTATATGTACTTTCTGGTTCTTTATAAATGATCTTTGATGGTTACTTATCTAATGTTATAATATGTAATTGTATGTGTTTATTCATTTAATGAAATGGTTTTAGAATGAACTCTTGTTGTTAGTTAATTCATGTTGTATGTTTAGATCTTGGTAATAGTTTTGCTAGTAATGCAGTCATGGAACCTTAGAGGACATAACTTAGCTTATATGTTATGTTTAGATATGATTTATATTTCTTGTTATTGCACTTTAAAAAAAATAAAAAATTGTGTCATTATTGTAGTTAGTTGTGTTGTCCTTTGGGGTTTTTTGGAGGGGGCATTACACTTGGTATTAGAGCCAGGTTCTAACACTAGGTACTCTGATTTAATTGAGCCCATTATGTTGTCCTAGTGCTTAGACTCTTGAGCTTATGTTTTTCCCTTTTGATGTTGTGTAGGAAGATGCCTAGAGGTCAAGGCCAGGGTCGTGGTAGAGGCCATGGTGGTGTCCATGGGGCTAACTGCCAAAACACCCCTTCTCAAAGTTCCCACAAGAGTGATCGTGAGGAATAACAAGGTTCTCAGAATAACCCAGGAGGCGGAGGTCAGGTTCTGGGTTAGCGAGAGATAGAGGGAGCTCAGTTGCACCATTTACTTGAGGAGGTCCTTGCCCATCTAGGCCCTAGGCAAGAGGGTCATTAGCAGGTGGTTAGGGAAAGAGAACAGTCTCCTAGGAGGAGAGAGGTTACATCAAAGTAGGAGGCTATTACAATAGGTCATATGAGGGATCTTTTAAGTGCACACCCTCCTACTTTTGATGGTTCAAGTGGTGGATTGGAGGTAGAGACTTGGTTGATTGATCTGGATAGGTGTTTTTCCATGCATCTGTATGGTAGCAACACCAAGGTGAGATGTGCCCTCATGCACCTTAGAGGTTTTGCCTCAACATGGTAGCATTTAGAGGAACAAAAATTGCACCTAGATATTGGTTTAGTGTCTTGGGAGATGTTCATGGAGAGGTTCACAACTCATTTTCTGTCAGATCATTGGAGACAACACTGGGCTAATGAGTTTCATGAGTTAAGACAAATGGACATGTCGGTGGAGCAGTATGAACGCAAGTTTTATGAGCTTAAGTAGTATGCTGGTATCGACAATGACGAGGCTATGTTGGTGCAACATTGTATTAGGGGTTTGAATGCCCATATCAGTGGAGGAGTCCATGTCTTCGAGTCAAAGACCATGGAAGTGGCAAAGGAGAAATCTCATTTGGTGGAGGAAAATTTGGCCATGGCATTAGGAGGCCATACAGGTGTACAAATTGGTAGCACACCTCTAGCAGGATTTGGATCTCGAGGTGGTCAATCTCAGGCAATGGGTTCCTCTACGAGCCATCATACACCTGCTAAGGGTGGATAGCAACAACAACAACATTCTTAGACAAAACATAAGAACTTGCAGTCTTAGCAAGGTGGTGGTTCTCAGTCTGGGAAAAATCAAAATTGGTAGCGAAACAAGCGTAATCGTTCTGACCAGCTAGCACAGAGCACACTAACTGCAACTATTAGAGGTAGTTTTCAGCAGTCCAGTGCACCCCTTGGTGGTAGAGGATATGGAAAAGATACAATATGTTTTTCTTGTGGCCAGCAAGGCCACATAGCTAGACAGTGTCCTCAGAAGAATACGATAGGATTCAGTCAGAGGCCGACAACTTCAAAGCCGATAGTGGGTAATGCAAGTAGGTCTCACATATTTTTTGTAGTGGTTGATAACCACCAAGTAGAACATCTAGGTACCATGGTGGAGGCTACTAGTGTGTTACAAGGTATTGGTATCTCTATTCTTTTTGACTTTTGTGCTTCTAACTCATTTATTTCCCCTTCCTTAGTAGAGCGTAGTGGACTGGTGGTAGCAAAGCAAGGTGTTAGGTGGCAGGTCGAATTGGCCTTTGAAGCTAAGCGAGTGGTAGAATCCCTTGTGCATGGTTGTGGTTTGAAGATTGGGTCACTCGTTACCACGATGGATCTTTGCATCATGCCCCTTGGGTCTTATGATATTGTTTTGGGTATGGATTGGTTGGATGCTCACCGAGCAATAATCGATTACCAACGTAAGTCAGTGCGGTGTATGGATGATTCTAGCAAAGAGGTAGAGGTTGTTTGCATTCAAAGGCCCATCTCCTTATGAATGATTTCTGCTATGCAGTTGAGGAGATGTATGTGTTAGGGTTGCTAGTTGTTTGTTGTGACGGTCAATGATTCAGAGCTAGGGGAGAGTCGAGAGGTGTCCCTTGATGATTATCCTATCCTTAGAGAGTATGTAGATGTCTTTCCCAGTGAGATTCTAGGGATGCCACCTAAGCGTGACATCGATTTTAGGATAGACCTTGTTCCCAGAGCATAACTAATTTCTTGAGCTCCATATTGAATGACCACTCAAGAGCTTTAGGAGCTTCCGTTGTAGTTAGAGGAGTTGTTGGTGAAGGGGTTTATTCATCCTAGTGTTTCCCCTTGGGGAGCACCGGTTATATTTGTGAAGAAGAAGGACGGATCCCTTTGGTTGTGTATCGATTATCAACAGTTAAATAAGGTGATAGTGAAGAACATGTATCCCTTACCGAGAATTGATGACCTCTTTGACCAAATTAAGGGAGCTAAGGTGTTTTCAAAAATTGATCTAAAGTTGGGGTACCATCAATTATGCATCTTTGAGGTAGACATTCATAAGACTGCATTTCACACTCACTACGGGCACTATGAATTCACTGTTGCATCGTTCGGGTTGATGAATGCACTGTCTATGTTCATGAGTTTGATGAATGGAGTGTTTCGTACCTACCTTGATAAAAAATTTCCTTGTGTTCCTTGATGAAATTTTGATTTACTCGAGGATTATGGAGGAGCATGAGGAGCATTTGTGGCAAGTATTGCAGTGTCTGAGGGAGAATTAGAGATTTGTGAACTTGGCTAAGTGCAAATTCTTCTAAACAAAGGTGAGATATTTGGGGCACGTTATTTCAGGAGAAGGAATTGCTATGGATCCTTTGAAGATCCAAGCCATCATAGATTGGCCTACGCCCACTAATGTTTTAGAGGTTCACAACTTTATGGGTTTAGCGGATTACTATCGATGTTTTGTGTAGGATTTTTCAAAGATAGCTCATCTTATCACTTCTCTTCAGAGGAAAGGGAAAAATTCCATATGGTTAGTGTAGTGTTATTCATCCTTTCAGACTTTCAAGGAGAGGTTGACTAGTGCACCTATTTTAGTAGTTCTAGATCCTACCAGAGACTTTGTGGTGTGTACTAATGCATCTTTGGAGGGTTTAGGAGCAGTTTTGATGCAGGATGGTCGCATGATTGCCTATGAGTCTCACAAACTCAAGGATCTTGAACTGAACTACCCCATGCATGAGTTGGAGTTAGTCATCATTTTTCATGCCTTAGTAAGATGGAGACACTTTTTGTTGGGGCATTAGTTTGAGCTGCATAGCAATCATCACAGTTTACAATACATATTTACACAACCAAACCTAAATGCTAGACATAGGTAGTGGATGGAGTTGCTTTGTGAATATGATTGAGGTCAAATATATCTAAGGTAAGGAAAATGTTGTGGCAGATTCTCTTAGTCGATGGAGACATGAACTCTCAGTAGTGAATCTTGGCGTAGATTTGAGGAGTCAAATTCTTACAGCTCTTTCGATAGATAGTTGGTATCAGGAAGTGAAGTTGAAGGTTGAGTCAGGTAGAGCTTTAGAGGGAAGATTTGATTATTCTCTTGAGTCAAATGGTATCTTGTGGCATTTAGGTTGCATTTATGTTCCTTCTTTTGAGGGTCTTCATACCCTAATCATATTAGAGGCACATCGGGCACCCTATTATGCTCATGTGGTTGTCAATAAGATGTATGTATCTACCCTTGTCAACTATATTTTTGGGCCAAAATGAAGAGGGACATTGCAAATTTTGTCATGAGGTGTTTGGAGTGCCAGAGGGTTAAGGCAGAGCACCAACACCCCATAGGTCTTGTGCAACCGCATCTTGTTCTAGAATAGAAATGAGACATCATTTCGGTGGATTTCATAGTTGGTTTGCCTATGTCTTCTCGTCATCATGATGCCATCATGGTCACCGTTTACAGGTTGACTAAGGTGGCGCACTTCTCTCCTATTCATTCATTGTATAATGCTTCTTTTGTGGCCAGAATTTTCATGGAGGATATAGTCAGACTGCACAAAATTCCTCATAGAATCATTTCCAATAGAGATCTGGTGTTCACTTCTGCACTTTGGACGTCCTTGTAGCATGTTTTGGGAACCTAGTTGAACTTTAGTTTTGCTTACCATTTGGAGACAAATTGACAAACTAAGAGGGTCAACCAGGTTCTTGAGGATATGCTCAGGATGTACATTATGGATCAACAGTCTCGATGGGAGGACTACTTGCACTTAGTGGAGTTTGCGTACAATAATGGGTACCATAGTTCGATTGGTATGCCTCCTTTTAGGCATTATATGGTTGTCCTTGTTAAACTCCATTGAGTTGGGATCGCCTTGAGAAATGAATCCTTCTAGGACCAAAGATGCTTCAGGAGATGGAGCAATACGTTGCTCATTTTAGAGAGCACTTGGTGGCAACGCAAGACAAACAAAAGAAATATGTAGATGCTCATAGGGTCGATCGTCAGTTTTCAGTTGGTGACTAAGTATTCTTATGGCTTTGTTCGTGAAAGAGTCTGATCTGCTATGGAAAAGGCTCTAAGCTCACACCATGTTTTGTTGGCTTGTTCAAAGTTTTGGAGAGGATTTGTCCTGTTGCTTACAATCTTGCTTTGTCACCCAGTCTATCATGCATTCATGATGTATTCCATGTTTATGTTCTTAGACCATACTATCTAGACATTTCTCACGTTCTTGACTAGAATGCTTTATAGGCAGAGGACGGGCAACTGGCACTAGATCCCGTGGCCATTCTACAGCACAAGAGACTCACCCTCAGGGGTTGAGACATTGAGAAAGTGAGGGTCCAGTCGGATCCTAACGATGAGGCTTCAGCTACTTGGGAAGATGCATCTTAGATGCAAGAATCATACCCATACTTATTTGCAGGCTTCCAGGAGTAAGCCTGATACTAGGGGGAGGATGTAGTGCCCCTCATGTTGTTCCCTATTAGACTGATGATTATTCTATTAGGGTAGGTATTATGACACCTTGTTGATGTTAGATTTACTACTTTGATGATACTGGATGAAACTTTGATGATATTTTTGTTACTTGAGTTATGCACATGCTATGACAGTTTTATGGACATATGGGATTATGTGGATTAATTTAATTATGATCATTATGTGTTTATCTGATCATGGTTACTATGTGATTATCTGGTGATTGTTCTATGTTGTTTATATGTAACTGTTTTCTATACATTGATGTGGTTACTTAGATGATGTGTCTTGGTGAAAGAGACAATGTAACATTACTCATTCATGAGTACCTTGCTACATTGTCATTTCCTTTCATGGTGTGTCTGACTATATGATTATATTTATATGTTTGACCATTTTGTTTGTTGCAAGTTGCAGGTACCAGGCATTGACTCCATCTGAATTAATAGGTCTGAGTGTTCCTTAAACCCAATGGAAATTGTTGAAATGGAGATAACGTACGGTCCCCTACCCTTGCCATCATCCTCGAAGAGGATGAGTATATATTTGGTCACCCTGTCAATCTTGTATGTTGTTTGTGGTCAATTGTTCTCGCTTTAGACCTTGTTTATGCTTGGGAGATTATTATTAATATTTAGTTGTTAAATTAAATTAGGCTAATAAGGTTGTTTGATTAATTTTTGAATTAAATAAATTATTAAATAAACCATGTTGATAAATAGTATTTGAGTTGCCTTGGTTAATTAATTTATTAAATCAAATTGCTAAGTAAAAAAATGGTATTTCGATAAATAAATATAAAGATATTTATTATTAATGTTGAGTTTTAATAATAAATTAGAATGTGGGGAAAATAATATAAAATAAAATATTAAATTGGAAGGAGATAATGGATAATTAGCTAAAACAATTAAAAAGATAGAAAAAGAATTTTCAGAGCACATGCGTGACTTCAAACTACTTGTTGTTTAGAAACTTGTTATTTTGCACGATTTTTATTTGATTTTTGTTTTAAAAAATTAACAGCTTTCTTGGTTAATAATCATCATTTTGGGAGAATATGGATTATGATTGATTTTTCATTTTCGAATAGAGAACTTGGTCTACAAGAAAATTATTTGTAGAATAATTGTATTGGGGGGGATTGTTTCAAAAAAAAATTGAATTGGGGAAATATTATTGAAGTTGATTGAGAATCTCGAAGATGTGGGGTTGTTGTAGAAGCTTGAACTCAGCATCAAACTTTGTCCCAACCTGCGTTGGATTTCGAGTTAGTTCATTTTTGTTTTTTCTTTCTATGCTTGAACCTTCCATTCTCTACCTTGATTGTTTGACAACAATATTGTTGGTTTTGTGTTTCTCTCCCTGTGTGGTGAACATGGAATACTAAGTATAGCTATATTGGTTCCATTTTAATGGTACAAGTTTTATGTTGGAATTCACTTATTATGCTCTGCCTTGATAGTCATTGTTTTGGCACATGTATTATATTTGGTGTTTGAAGATTATGCTACAATAGAATATTGAACCTTATACATTTTAGATTCTATCGATATGCTTTACCCTTTTGGTGTATAGTTGATATGCTTTACCTTTCGTGTATAGCCAACATGTTTATCCTTTTGTGTTTGGAGCTGATGGATATGAAGTATGTTAGTGTCGATGGTTAATTTGTAGTAAATACAATGCTTATTGTATTCGATTTATTTATTACATAGTGGAATTCAATAGTAAACATCATATAGGATAGTCGATGACTTCCATTAACCCTTTGGTACTTGTTGATTGCTTTAAAAATAAGTGAATTCAATGCATGCCCTTGTGTATAACATTTAGTTTTTATGCCTTCGCTGAGTATGGTTTCTTTTTATGAATTGATGCTTTTGCTATTTGAAGATTGCCACCCTCTCACCCTTTCGTGTTTCTTGGTTTTCATGTTGTGTTCCCATCTCTTATGTGTCTTTTACCTGATGTTGAGTAAGGTTTGATTTTAATGGTGGTTGTGGATGCCGCGCCCTCCCAATTCTTTCTCCAACGTAGCGTCCCTTCCTTGTGCTTAGTAAATTTGAATTACATGCTTTAAATCTTGATTTCAATGGGGATTTAATATGTTAGAGACTGATCTATTGAGGGTTGTGTTGCAAGTCTTATGTTCTGTGGTTTTTGATTTGTATATATTTTGTGATTTTGATTTGTGTATACTATGTGGTTCAATATTTTTAGACCTATGAGCATTCGAAAGTAATCCTGTATTGGTTTTTAAATCGACATATATGTTATTTAACTATGGCATTTGAAAAATATACGTGTGTGTGTGTTTATATATTTATTTATTCACTTACATATATTTATATTTGCTACTTCTATATAATCTACTTTCATATATTAAAGACAATATTCAGTTATAATATATATATATATATATATATATATATATATATATATATATATTTGCATATAAATTTTGATATTAGAAAAAGATTATTTTGTTCTTGTAATTAATTGATAATGTATTAAGCCCATTAGAGATTGAAATAAGTAGAGATTGATTGATTCATAATTAAGTAATTACAAGATTGATAAATGAGATAATTAGATTACTTTCCTAGTTAATTATGAGCAATGATTTCTCTTACAATTCCTTAATATACGTAAAGTTAATCTACCATGTATTTTGTGATTACATTATTGGAATTGTTTGTGTTTATGATGTATTATGTTTGGTTATTGGAAATCGGGGGTATTATTGTTATTATTCAAAAGTAGAATTCCTTTGTGTTAAGGGGTTATTGGGAGACTTCTAGAGGCTTGGGGAAATTAGCTTGAGTATTGGATTCATGATTATTTCAATTTGAAAATAATTGTTTATGTCATTGAGATGTATACAGAGGGTCTTTAGCCTTGCACTGCTTATTCACTATTATGGTTAGGTATTGTGAGTGAGATGGCCATTCCTTGCTTTGGATATGTGTTTCTTGTGGTTCCATTTAGTGTGCAAGATGGATTCACTTGGTTTGATGTGTTGGGTCTTCTAGTTGCTAGTAGTGGGAGTGACTCTCAATGGGGGCCAAAACCAAAAGCGGTGTCTAGGGTAACCCATTTGAGAGTTTTTTAACTTAGTGATATCCTAATTAATAAATTAGGGGGTTGGGTAGAATTCACACTAATTAAGATAATTGGATGCCTCACCCATGCCTATAGTGCTCGTTCAGGCTAAGGATGGGTTGAGAAGGCCTAGTTGGCAAGACCAACTTCCTTGTCCTCACGAAAGGAATGTTGGTTCCACATGTGTCACCCAATGGGGCCAGGACTTGGTGAGAGATTTACTAGGGTAACCATAGATGGGGGCCAATGTTTAGTGAGAGATTTCCAGGGTAACCCATGTTAGGACCATGCAATGAAACTCTTCCCTATATCAACCTAGCATTCCCTAGTCATGTGATCCCCCTTTGTTGTGTGTGTGCCTCTGAAAACAGTGTCTTTGTTATGTGATGTTCACGTTACATTGAGTTATGTTGGAGCCATGTTTAGTACTTTTGTGTTAGCCTTCTGTCTTCTTGACTATTTTTGTAGTGGGTCCTTATTGTTGTCTCCTAGCACAGGTGGTGGACCTTAGGGTTCCACATGGTCGAGTGGATTGTGCTTTTTCCTCCATCGGGTTTCCCTTGCTGTTGATCATGTGTGTGAAGGATGTACCTCTTGTAGTAGATTCTAGATCTTGTATTAGTTTAAGGAGACAGTTGCTTATGTTATGTATTGAACCTATATATCATTTGTATCATGTAATGTAATATTGATGTATTCTTCCTGTTGTATTCAAGGAAGCATTGATGTAAGCTTGTAACAATGTAATGATGTACCCTCATGAAAGTGAATTTATATATGTACATTATGGTTCTTTATAAATGATCTTTGATGGTTACTTATCTAATATTATAATATGGAATTGTATGTGTTTATTCATTTAATGCAATGGTTTTAGAATGAACTCAAGTGTTGTTAGTTAATTCATGTTGTATGTTTAGATCTTGATAATAGTTTTGCTAGTAATGCAGTCATGGAACCTTAGAGGACATAACTTAGCTCATATTTTATGTTTAGATATGATTTACATTTCTTGTTATTGCACTTTTAAAAAAAAAAATGTTATTGTAGTTAGTTGTGTTGTCCTTTGGGGTTCCTTGGCGGGGCTACATCAACCACATGCTAATTGTATTGAAAATTGTTTTCTAATAGTATTTTTCTTATTAGTGTATATTATGTGGATGGGCCTAGTAATGTGAAGTATAGGTATCCATTCTTTATCAATGAGATCAATATAGAGTTGTTCTAGTCTTCTAATTTATTGTTAGTAAATTTGTATATTAAATTTGATCCAATCAATATAAAAATCATTATGTTTAGTTTATGCTTTCAATATTCCATCTGATCTGCTAACTAGACCATCCCATGTGTTATAATTACTAGCATATAATTTTACAAGTATGTTTGGTCTCAAGTGTATTCAAGATGGTAGAGTGGTTGTATGGTTCTAAAATCATATGTCATTGTAGTTTTCACCATTTTTGTTGATTGCATTTAATATTGTCATTTATTTAGGAATAATTGAGAGTATTTTTTGTCGTGTGCATCAACATCTTTTCTTTTGTACAATAAAAAATGAAATGTTGTGTTCATAGGCAATGGATGCAAGCAATGTTCATTTAGGTAATCTAAATCATCATTTTTTTGTAATCCTACATGAATTTTATTGAGGATTGCAATTTATTTTTCATTCTTTTGTCACATAGTTGAGGTCAAGGAATAGTACTTTATATTTTCTATCCAAAAGTTGAAAGGCATCAATTCAGTTAATGTTGGTTTATTTTCAAATACTACAAAACCAAACATAGGTTGTGCTTGTTAAAGATCACCATAGAAAATTTTATCAACATTTTCAAAGTACGTAGTAGACCTATTTGCATTATATCTTGTAATAGTCTATCTTGATATAACATAAGAATGTTGAACTTGCTAATGAGATTTCATCTATTAAGAGCACATGTAATTGTTGACAATGTTTTGAAATTTTATGTAATGTTTCAGTGATCAATGAAATAAAGTCTAATTTGTTAAAAGGTATGTGGAATTTTGAGTATAGTGTGACTCCACCTATGCTATATGTTGTTTTTCTTGTATAAGAATTTATCAAACCTTTCAAAAAATTTAGGTAATTGTCAATAGAGTCATTTTATATACAAAGGAGAGCTTTGTCTATGACTTTTGAATGAAATTATTCCTAGTTTTGGCTCTGCCTATTAGGAACAAATGCAATGGAATTTTGTTATTTTTCATTTTTTAATATGACATCTTTTTATAACTGATTGTTGTTTTTTAGTTATATTTTCCTTAATTTGTAGTACTTATCATTGTTCATAATTTGTGGGGGTTGAATAATTTCAAATGCATTGGAGTGATACTTTCATTATTTATTGAGGTTTACATTTTCAAGATATAGTTGTATGTTATATCTTTCTTCATCTATTTTTTTTGCAAGGAAGGTTTGTTTATCAATGTCATCATTTTTAGAATTGAGATAATTAATAGCTTTGTCAATATCACCCCATGTAGAGTTGGTGCTATAATTGTATTTTGCATGGTTAGTTTGAATTGTTGTTTCATAATATAAATAAGCAATATTTCATGAGTTGACTTTATATTTTAATGTATTCTCATTTATCATAAAGGGCACATGAAGTAGTAATTACTCTCTACAATGATTTTCTTGATCAATATGTTTATTGAAATTGATAAACCATATAAAATTTGGTTTACTTCTTGGTTCAATATTTTTACCATCTTTTCTATATTATGAAACAAATTCTACAAGATATATGTCCATATTTGTTTCAAATTGGATTATATAATAATGTATTAAAAAATTGTAAATTACATTTTTTGATTATCTGGTTCATTGTTCAATTGTTTTACAGATTTCAAAATAAATTTATGATCATTGTTAGATCTTGTATTAATAAATATACATTTTCTCAAGCTATAATTTAGTAGAAGTGATAAAATAATACAAGTACCTTGTTATGAAGACATTTGTTGTAAATTAATCAAAGCATTTTCAAGTTTACTTTTCATCTTTATAGCATCAATATTATATTGTCAACAATATTTATGTATTCTTTTAAATGCATGTCATTGACTTGTTCACTTTTGTCATGTAATAGCTATAATACATTGTTGTGTCATATGTATTAAGAGAAAATTGTGCATTTGTATTTGCTTTCCATAGTTTTGGTATTTTTTGCAAAGCTATTATTCCATATTTGTGATGGATTTATTTGTAATAAAAGTGTAGGGTGGAGTGTTGACCTTATATCCATAATGTATTCATCCTCGTTCATATCCATCTCATCTAAGAACATTTGAAAAAGTAATGAATTGTCATAATTTTCTATTGCAATGTGGAAAAGATATTGTTTTCCAATGAAATTGTGATTTAGTTGTTGTTTACTAATGGTTCAAGTATTACATATTTTTTTACTGGTGGGAATGGAAAATTGTATCTACAAGCTCACTTTTTCGATTTCTTACATTGCTTTGTATGATGGTGCTCGTGTGTTATATCTATGTCAGGTTGTAGATTTTTAGTGTTACTAATAATGTACTTGTCTACAAAGTCTACAATATTTGTATGGTTATCTTTTCCATAGATTGGTGCATTTTTTATCCATAGAAGGAAATGATCATATTCATTTATGAAATTTTGTAATTCGAATACAAAAAAATAATCAAAGACTTTTCCAAAGAAAGAATCATCTTTAAATAACAGCTTTTTCATTGTATTTATCCTATGTCTATATTAGTGTGCACAAGTCATTAGATATTTTTTGATGAGACGAAATTTGTCATTTTTAATTCTAGTGTAACATTGTTGTTTCTTTGATATTGATTGATGTAAGTTATGTAATTCTTTAATTGTATTTGATAGAGGATCCCAATTATGTTCAACACTAGTGAATGTAATGAATAAAGTAGGTGGTCCAAGTTGTATCATTGCAAACACATTTTTTTATTTGATGCAAGTAACTTAGAGATATTTTTATTATTTTAAAATCAACATAGCCAATGTATGATGTAAGTATTTTATTAGGTTAAGTTTATGTTTGACATCTTTTAATACTAGCTTTCTTCCTTTTAGTTCACCTAAATACGAACTCTTATTCACATAGTAGACAAGACTTATAGTATAAGTATTTTGATGTTTTTGAAAAATAAATTGTTGTGTGGTAAGAAAATTGTCTAGTTGAATGTAGTAATCCCCATTGTGCAACTTTTTGGTACGTGAAATTCTTAGCAATGTCATCATCATATGGGTTTCTAAAAAATAGTGTAGGAAATTTTATCTCTTTAACATATTTATCTTTAAAGATTCTAATGGGATAATTCTCTTATGCTAGTGTAATTTCTATAATTTTGTCTAGGATTTCACGTATATATTTGGATTCAATAAATCCATGTATCAAATTTTTAGGAGGATTTTCATGTTCTATGTCACTTCAAAATCAATTTCACTTGAACTAAATTCATTAATGTTTTCATTTTCACGATTGATTTCAAGAGCTTGTTTCTAGGTTCTCTTTATTCAAGAATATTTTTTATTCTATATAACATTATTTTTCTTAGATGATTTTTTTTGGATTCAACTGTCTCTTTATTTGTATTGACATTTCGAATCACACTCAGTGATTCATCATTATGAAGAGAAAAATAATAAAATAGATTACATAATTGGTCTTAAAAAGAGTTGGGAGGAAAGGTGGGGTAAGGATCAAAAAATGGAGAATGGAGGAAGAGATGATTGGAGAAGGAAGGAAAAACAATTAGGAAGGAAAAATAGTAAAAGGGGAGAGAAGAAAAATTGTTAAAAAAAGAAAAAAGTAAAAATTAAAAAGTAACAACTAATATATTAATTAAATTAAATTGTATATTAGTCAAAACAAGTATACTGTTTAATTAATATTTATTATGAAGGCCTCCAATGTATTTTTTATATTTTCTCACGTTGTTAACTAATAATATTAATTTCATATAATAGGTATATTATTTGATATAAACTAGCTAATAGTTATATATTAAACATATATCAATGAAATTAAATCAATTATAACATTGATAGATTGATATATAAATTAAGAAAATTATTATAATTATTAATTAAACATAACTAATTATACATTAGTTAATATAGTAATTAATTATTAATTAATATCCATTTGATGGATAACAATTTAACTACTAATTAATCAACAAAAAATACTAATATAATTACTAATTAATATCTATTTAATGGATAATAATTTAATTACTCATTAATCAACATAAATGGATATTAATTACTAATATTTTGAATGTTTCCATTTTAACCTATCAAATAATTAGTTTTGATAAATTAATAAAATATAATAAAAAAAAATTTATATGTAAATGTTATTTATATATTAAACTAATACTTAAATTAATGTTGAATAGTGACAAATAAGTTATAATATAGAGGCATCCTTTCTTAGGTATTAATAACTAAATTAACAATATCACTGGATTATGAAGAAATAGTTTAATAATATTAAAAAGAGAAAAAATAAAAATCAAAGAAGTTTTGAAAGAGTTAAAAAAAGTGAATGAGCTAAAAAATAATAGAAGCTAAAATTGTATTACAAATACACAAGCTTAAATAAACTAATTAATAAACATCATAGCTATTAACCAAGCTTAATACTTTCCCTCTGGACTTATATAGGTTAATATTTCATAAGCTTACTATAGATTAGCTATTCATATTTAATGAAATAAAATAGAGTTTTTTTCTGGCTTATGCAAATAATTCATATAGAATACTACTATATTACATAACAATAATACAAAGAAGTGAGAAGTTTTCTTGACTAAGATGAGCAATAAATTGAGGCTGCACATTTCAATTAACACATTTAAATATGTAAATAGAATGACATCATGATTAACAAGGATAGCCATTGTCTTGCTACAGTGGATTGCTAGAAGATTTTAATACAGAGTCTAATATTAAATAAACAATTACAGGTAGTTAGCATTTCATCCATCTTCCCATGCATAATATGTGCATTTGTATTTTGATCTCATCTACAAGATGTATCGCAACATGTAAACTAATTTAGCATTTGTGTTTGGAATTATAAATCTAACATTAAACTAACTAAAAAAAGATTATCCAAATCATGTTTGTTGGATTTATCTTGTGACCTATATCAAATGTTATTTACATCTATAAGCAAGACCATAAAAAGTTTGAAACACTTAAGAAAATGTGAAATATCATTACAATAGAATCTTGTATTCTAAACTTGTTAAGAACATAATATTTATTTTTTGGAACAACGAATGAACTTGTAAACTTTATCAATTGATTAGTAAGATTATGTCTACTATTTTAGGTTAATATTTTTAATATAAAAGTGGACATAACATTCCATTTTGTATTACGATTTCTCACATAGAGTACATTAAATTTGTATAGATAGAAAAATAGATAAAAATATTTAGTAATTTAAAAATAAGAGATACTTTACATGAGATGTTTCATATTTACCCATAATATAAAAGTGAAGAAATATAGACTTTCATTTTGAAAGAAGCACAAGCAGCAAACAAATCTCAAATCCATTGTCATGTTAATGATCCATTATTATCTTTTCAATTGAAGAACTAAGAGGGTGGATAGAGATTTTTGTGTTAAAGACATTGTGTAAAAGAGGATGTGGTTTTGATCATCTAAAAGTTTGAAGTTATTGATCAGAGTTTCATTTCTAGTCTCATTTTTCACATTCTAGTTTGAATAATAGTGGTGATCAAATAATAGCCATGAAATATCAATAAATCAAAGGTAGGAGGTTATTTTAACATAGGGATAAATGTATATTTATAATAGTTAACTAAAAAAGTCTTTGAGTATGGGTGGTTGTGCTTGCAAGGCTTTTTGCAAGTGAATTTTGGCAAAACTTGGTGGAGGTTAAACTATGATTTTTATAAATTGAAAATTTGGTTAATGCTTTAGAATTTTGAATGCTAATACCATGGAGTCTCTCATATTAGATTCAAATGTGTGATTGCATTTCCCCTTTGTAACACCCCTCCATTTTGTGCTATGTTGATTAGACAATGTTTTCCCCATGTTACGCTTTGTTTCTAATAACTCTTGAATTAAGGTGTTTGGTTATTGTTTGATCGCTCTCTGTTAAGTGACGAGAATGTTATAGTTTGATGTGATTGTATTTTATTATGAGGTTATCATTATGACAAGTTTTGGATTAGCATAGTATGTACTTGAATTAATGATGCCTTGTGTTTTGATTATGTTAATGATGTAAGCTTTGTCAGTTAGTGATACTGTATCGGTGAAGGGGACGGGATCACATCACTCGCATGCGAGCGCCCTGTGATTCTATGATTTCCTCTTCACGGTGTGTTTTATTATTATGTTATATGCATGTTCGACACTCATGTGGTTGCAGGATGCAGGTACAGGACATTGACTCCACCTGGTTCCACAGGTCTGAGCATGTCCCTTGTCCTACAGAATTCGATTGGGAGATAGTAGCTAGGTTTTCCATGTCAAGTTAGCACCCTAGCCTCAATGTGTCATTGGGTTGTAGTCGGGTTGGTGGTTTTGTTGCCCTTGTCACCGTGGTCCTTATTTAAATTCAAGTTTTAATGGCTTGCATTGTTAAACTGGTGATTTAATGCATTTGGTTGTAATGTTAGGAATGTTATTTACTTTATTAATTAATTTAATTTAATTAATAAAATAATCTAATCTTGGATTAGATTTATTTTATTGATTAATTAAATTAATCATGTGGAATTGATTAAGTTATTCCTTGAATTAAAAGTGTTAAAAGATTTAATTGTTTTGTTGAAAAGAAAATGTTAAAATATATTGAATTCAATTTGGAATGGGAAATTGTTTTAATTATTAAAAATTCAAATGTTTTCATATGCAATGACTTTGGGGTAGAAAAGATATTTTAGAAATAGTTGACTATTTTGGTAAAATATATTTGTTTTTGAAATTGAAAATTGAAATTTAAGTTGAATTTCAATTTGTGAATAATTTGGGGAAGTTTGAATTTCTTTTTTGATTTGAATTTGAGTTTGCAATTGAATTAGAATCTGAATTTGAATTTGGTTTTGGATTTGGAAATTTGGGGGAATATATTTTCATTTTGGGTTTTTCTTTCAATTCTTCTTATGGAATATTGGGGGTTGCAAAAAGAGGGCTTTTGGGTTTTGGATTGAATCTGGGTTGAGAAATGAAGATCTTGGGAGAAGATTGGAAAATAATGGAAACAACAAAGGATCCCACACCAATTTGTTCTTCAAGCTTTTGAATCAGGTTTTATTCTTGTTTTGTGTTTGAAGTTTTGAAAATTTTGTTTAATCTAAATGGAAGGATAGAAAACATTCTGAAACCCTTTTTGGATCATGGAAAATAGAACAAGAAATAAATCAAACAACAGAGATTTCAACAATGAAAATGAAATACAAGAAGAACACAAGATCTTGCAAAACCTCTCTTTGAAATTGAAAAATTTGAGAAATATGTGCTCATGAATCCATGATTAAACATTTTCTTGGTTCTTTATATTATGTGGAATAAAGTTTCTCAATTTGATCTGGTTTTGGAATCAATTTACATATATATATTTTATATATGTGTTTTTTTTTATTTCTGGTAAGTTGGCATTTTGAAAAAACGCAAAACAGGATTGCGTTCGTGTTTTTTGCATTTTGTTTAAATTATATTTTAAAAAAAATAAGAGGGTTTGAAAGGGGGGGGGTCGGGGGGCGGAGCGGTAGCCATGGCTACCCCCGCCGACCCCTGTGGGAGGTCGCTGCTAGGGCAGCACCCCCCATAGTATGTGGGGGAGGCGCCGCCACCAGCAGTGCCGCCTCCCATAGGGGAGGCCGGGCGCGACCACGACCGCGTCCTCTCCTTCGTGGGAGTCGCGGCCACGGCTAGGGCACGGCGTGGCCCTTGTTTTTTTATTTTTTTTATTTCATTTTATTTTTTTATTTGTATTTTATTTATATTATATTAATATAATGTGTATTATAATATATATAATATTTATATTATATATATATAATATTTATATTATATATATATATAATATATAAATTTATAATATGATATTTTGTTAATGTTATTATATATTTTGAATAATATGGGTTTATTTTAAAAAATGGTTTTGGAAATTTATCAAATGATTTAATGGATATGTTATAAAGATATAAATATATTTAAGAAATAAATATATATATATATTCAACATATATATTTATAATTAAATATGCAATTTTCAATATGATTATTTTATTACATTGATGTGGAAATGGGCGTTAGAAGGAAATGATTATTTAAAAGATTGCTTTGGTCATCATGATTAAATGGAGAAAATGAAATACCAATGGAATTTGATGGTCTTCGATTATGCACAATTATTGTTAATTTATTAATTGATTATTTGCGCTATACCATTGTTTTACTTGGATTTAAAATATCCTAACGATAGGTTGTTGAATGATGTTTAATTTCTTAAATTGAAAAGAATAGATAAGGTTCATGAAAGTATATGGTTTAGAACTTATAAGTATCATTAATGGATTAAGTAGATGATGCATATATGTACTTGGGTTCCCGTGTTGAGAGAAAAGATTATTTGTCAAAAGTTTGATTTATTTATAATTTAATTTTGATTATTACGGATAATTGAGACAAATGAAATTAAATAGACAGATTTAAAATATAGGTTATCTTAAGATGATTTTGTTACGAAATAGAAGCTAAAGTGGATCCTATATTCCAATGAATTATTTAGAACGTTGAATTTTAACAGTCAAAGGATATATTTTAAAAAGGGAGATTTTAGATAATCAAGTGCTTTTACTTCAAAGGTTGTTTTTATTAAAATATGTGATTGGGAAACGAAACATAATTATTGGTTTATACTCCTTAAGTTGTCAACGTACCTTGAGCTACAATTGAGCTTGTGCGAATAATGTTAGCTATTTACTTAATTTCTTGTGTGACGTAATTGATTGACTTATTATTTAATCTGATTATTTTGTTAAACAAATGGTTTCATTTATAGTGTATGATCTTGAAACTAGAGAAATGATTGATTAGTATAGTCAAATGACTTTATTTACTAAAACGATTTGATTAGGAAATCTAATTGTGAATTTAGAGTAATTGAGTGGTTGATATATATATATTTCAACGTCATGAAAGGAAATGAGTTGATTGAATATTATTATATATATATATTAAATAATGGGGTTTATTTTAGATGATGTTATGGAATTTAAATGAAAGTTTAAGAAATAAAATGAAATAAATATTCATTTAATAGATGATTGTGTTTTAGTATAATCATGTTAAGTTGGTGATTTTATTTTTAAATAAAGGAAAAATTTGAATTTAAATAATGGATTTATTTATAAGATTGATTTTTCTTAATCATCGAGTATGATAGGGCAAATCGAATTTAAATATTGAGTTTTAAATTTCTTCACGTGATTGATTGACCTTTAATTATGTGCAAATAATGGTGTTTATTTAAATTGACTTCATGCAATGTGTTATCGCGTGGCTTGGATTTAAGAAATCCTAATATTAGCCTGTTTAATCGCTTAGAATGTTTTCTAGTGGTGTTTTTGTTTATTCTCGGTATGGGCAATATTGTTTGATTGTGAGTGTACCTTGGATGCTCTGGGTTTTGTACCCTGAGGCTAGGGACTCTTTGATTGCGTTGTTAATTTCGTATTGGTCTTGTTGATCGTGTAAGTCTTCCAGTAGTGTTTCCTTGAGATGATGTTGTGTACCATGTGCTTGGTTATTGTTTATCTTGGATAGTACATGAGTGATGTTTCGGTGGAACCTGGTACTTCGTACGAGTTGTGTGACCTTGTGATTAAAGGTCGAGTTGTGTATGAGTTCGATATGTGGGTTATTATTATGTTAGTCAACCTTGTGTTAGCCTTGGGTAGTGCATGCTTTGGTTTCAGTTTTGGGCATTTGTAGTGATGTGTTACCTTTTGAGGTGTTTGAAATTATTTGTGATAAATGTTAGTGCATTGTCTACCCTTGGCATGTGGTTGAGTTGTGTGTTGTCGATAGGGGAGTGGCTTTCAAACGAGCGTCGGGCCCAAAGTGGTTCCAGGATAACTCGTGTGAGATTCAGTTAATTAAGTGAAAATTAAAATAACTTACTAGGGAGAGAGTAGCTTTGAACATTAATAAGATAATTTAGCCTCGCTCATTGGCTCAAGGGCTTGTACGAGACTTGAGATGAGTTGGGAAGGCCTGGAATGGCAAGATCATTTTCTTGTCTTCTCAAAAGATAACCGATTCCGCTCTGGTGTGCATATGGTGCTGGGTTCGTGAGAGGTTACCAGGATATCCCTAGAGGGGGGTCGGGACCTAGGAAGAACACCATTGGATAACCAATGCAGCCTTTGCGATGACACTCCTCCTATGACAATAGTCGGTATAGTGTTGTACCATTGGTTTTTATTGTACAGTGATTATACTCGATTTTAGACTCTAGAAGCATTGTAACCATCGTGTTAAGTGATTTGGTCTATGTTCTTGTTTGCAGTTCAGTTTTTGTGTTAGCCTGTGTCTAGTGGTAGATTGTCTTGTCTAGGAAATCCTTGTTACTATCTACTAGCACGGAGGGAGTGGGGCCTTTGGGTTCCACGTGGTCGGGTGGCATGGATCTTATCCATTGGTTCTTCTTCTTGTTCATGTGGTCATGATTTCCAGTTGGAGAACTCGTGGGAATTAGTTTCTTCTCATGCCTTGTTCTCTTGTTCTTATTGTATTTTATTACCCCTCATTTGTTATCGAGGTGGAGTTTGTAATATGTAATCATATTTGTTGGACTTACCTCATTCAGGGAATGAGTATTGTAATCTTATTGTAAATCATGTTATTGGAATCAAGAGGTATCTCATACTCTTGGATGTGAATTATTATGTATGGAATGTATGTGAACTTTCATTTGATAAGTAATTATTATGAAATGGTTTTAATCCATGTTTCGTGTTTGGTTTAAGTAACACAGTCTTGCAACCTTAGGGGTTTAGTTGTTCTAGTTAAGTGAACTTGTATGTGATTTGTTCTAGCATGCATGCTATTGTTCTTATTTCAAAAAAAAAAAATTAGTTCAGTTGTGTAGTAAATCACAACTTTCCCTAGGGTTGCGTGGCGGGGCGTTACACATGGTATCAGAGCCCAAGTTTAAATACTGGGAACTCTGGGATTATGTTGGACCCATCATGTTGTAAGTTGTGTAGGTTTATACTCTGGGCACTATGAGGCCATTGTATTGACCTAGTTGTTTTTTTCTTTTTTCTTTCGTGTTGTTTTCCTTTGGGTTGATTTCTCTTGTTTGCCCTGAAGTTTTCATTAAGTGGTGTAGGTCCAATGGTGCAGGAAAGTAGTGGAAGGGATAGGATCCTCGGTGTAGTGCACAATGCACTGATATCCTTTCTACTGGAAGAATGCATTATGGACGATTGTGTAGTGTGTGATTTTGTTGTGTTGTGTGTGGTGGACGACAATCAATTTTGTTGTTGTTTCCGCCCTTGCATGTATTTTGTTGAATGCTTTTGTGAGGGTTAGGCTTGCAAGCCTACCAAGAGGTGTGTTTTGCTTGGCTTCCTTCTTGTTGCTTGGCTCTTTCGTTGTGTAAAGGGTTGTGACCCTTGAGTGATTCTTGAGTGTGGTTGTAGTGTGTTTGTTGGTGGGTTGCAGGTGACATATGTTGCCTAAAATTACCCTTGCTTGGTTTCTTTGTTCGTGCTCTTGGAAGGTTTCTTTGACCTTGAAGGTGCCAAGAATTTCCTTTTGTGTGCATTCTCCTTTGGAGTTTTGTTGTTTCTCTTCACCACGCAAGTTTCTGGTGCATGTCTTCTTGTGCTTTACCCCCTTGCGTTAATGATTGATTGATTGACCCTATGTGGTTTTGAAGTTTCTTTTACATGTATATTTTATTAAGATTATAAATATGGTAATGAAAATGATTGATCATGTTGTTAGTTCATAGAGTTTGTGCAGGCTCTCTTTTGATCGATGGTACCTTAAGTTATGTGTGAAACCCTTTTATCTCATAAGGTTACTGACTTCGTTTCTTCTTTCCTAGCGGCCACTTGTCTCAATTACCTCATGTGCAAATTAAAATGACTTAAGTGATTCCATGCTAATACCTTTAGTGAACCCATTGTCTACCATGTGTCATGTTTCTATTTTTTTTGCATGTTTGTGGGTTATTTTTTATTAAAGAAAAGGGAGGCTACAGAATAGCGGAAGGGTGAAATTTTTCCTCTTTCTCATTGGATTTCATATGCTCAGAGGAGCTTAGCTACTAAAGAAAAAATAAAGGTGTGAAACCACATAAAGATTAACACTTGGTATCATTTGGTATTGTTTCGCGAGTCCACAAATTCCTCAAAGTGGGCCTAGTTTTTTAGTGTGGAATTACAAGAGTACGACACGTGGATGTGTTTCATTGATTCTACAACTTTGCAAGCTCTTCAAGGCGGGATTCATTTCAAGTCGTGGAACTGTAGAAGGTTGCCCCGTGGACTCTTAGTTGATGTCACTTACCTTTTTGAAGACGCTCTTCTAAGCGAGCCCATGCAAATGATGTGTAAAGTGACATGACTTGGAATATCCCTATTGGTCAATTTTTTTTAAAGCATGTAGACCTCTTGTCAAAATATTCAAACTTGGTCAAAGTAATTTTGGATCGTTTACTTTGTCTTATATCCAAAAGATCAATGGCTCACATTCAAATATGATAATTGGGTAGTTGAATATGTTTGGCTCATGTGAATGAACAGTAATGGTAGAAGTGACTAATGCTACCCAATCTTTCAAAGGATTTTCTCCATAAGTATTGCAACTTGATTGATGAGTGAAATCATTTTGTATTTCTTTGAGATTAGAGAGAAATTTCTTGGCATTTTGTGACTTCTACAATGAGCTAGGGTGTGCAGAGTGTAAAATCAAGTGAGTTCATAATTTCAAGCCCCTAGCTCAAAGAATTCTCAAAGTTTCTAGTATTTAGGGTTTATAATTAAAGCTATGAATCTAGTGAATTGTCTAAAAATATTCAAAACCTAGATTTCCACAAAAAACCTAGATCAAAAATAAAATTGTAATGATAAGCCAACCATCTTCACTAAAATGACCTTTTGATGAAGACCTAATTGTACAACTCCTCGGGTCATCCAGAAAGGTTGTATGCACCCACGAGACTAGTGTTGCAAGTGGTATATTAGAAAATGGAAGGGAATGTAGGGATGGAGAACTCCCTCTAATAAGATGAAGCCTCTTCACCCATTGGTACAACAAGAGGGTTTGTAGGGTCTCCATTTAGAATGTATAGATTTATGACCTAGGAAAATTAATTGTCCCCAACATCTTCATGAATGTGGAATTCATCAAGTATGTGGATAAAAACTATGATGAAAATTTTAGAATTGTTAGGTCTTCCAATGGTGGAGTGTTGATGCAAGTTGATAAAGCTTACATTTTTAAGGTTTTTGACCTAAAATTAGTTGCAAACAAGGTTATAGATTTTAGTCTTTTCAAGAAGAAGTATCAACAAGATAGTCATAGTTATAGATTCCTATGGTTACCAAGGCACAGGTTGAAAGGATTTGACAAAAGATCTATTAGAATTCCAACAAATTAAGTTGAGACCTTCAATATTGACTTGTTTGAGGACTACTTTATCAAGACTTATCATTCACTTTGCCAAGTCCTTGGTGGAGATGCCAAGATCAAAATCCCCATGTCATTGATGTACATAGTAGTTGACATTCAAAACCCTCTAGTGAACAATGAATTTGATTTTTCCACTTATATATCTAATGGAATTCATAAGTAGTTGATGGAAATTAAGGCCAACAATAAAGTGGTAAAATTTAGGTGGTATTCCCTACTTTTCCACATGTTTCTATACGAGGGAAGGACAAAATGGGACCAAGCATTACAGGTCTAAATGGTAGATGATAATAAAAATTCTATCCCTTTCCAATGTTGGACTCATGTCTTGGACATGCATCGTGAATCTTTAAAATATGTGGTTTTTGAGGACCATTTTATAATAAGGGTCTTAGGTTTCATGGGAGGAGATGAAGGCAAGTTGCAAAAATAAATTATGGATTTCTTAAGGCCCAAAGAAAGAGTGTTTGAGTTTGTGTGCAACACAATTGGGGAGATTGGTATCTCCATTTAGATTCAATAGTGATAAGAGTATATTGGCAGCCTGTGGGACCCCACATTATGAAAAAATATGTTCCTTTGAGACTGGTATATCTCTAGATAATATGGTAGTTAAATGAAGCTGTCAAAATCCACCTAAATGGACAAAAGAAGGGCTCTTTCCATTCTCTAATGTATTTTTAGATTTCATAGTGACTAGGGAGGGCCTAAATCCCATTTACCCCATGATCCAAACATACAAGATGGTCCTAGAGATCACAAGAGCATTTGATCTTGAAGGCTTTATCAACCAAGTTAGAACGAGTGTTAAAAGACCCTCATTTGTACACCAACTTTTCTTTGGTGAAGATGTGATGACGAATTACCTCATTAAAAAGGAGTTGAATGAAATAAGAATGAAATGTTTCTTTCAAAAAATTAGAGGATCAAAAGGCTAAGAAAATAGCCAATTATCCTTGAACATATGTAAAAATAATAGATCCTATTTCCAGGGTCAAAAGGTATTGGATAATGCTGACAAGTTTAGTGGGAAAACCCCAATGGTTGAGGAGAGACTCTCCTACTAGACACAAGTTGATCCATCTATGTATGGATCTATTAGAAGAGGAAAGGGACCAACAGTGAAGGAGCTATCCCCCCAATACTAGCCACTTGTAGTAGCCACACCTCCTCAAGAACCCCCTACTACTACTATTGCTTCCCAAGAAAAACCTTAGAAGAAAAGGAGGATTGATCAACCATCATTGGTTGATTATCCTCTAGTTATTGATGAAGAAGAGGAGGTAGAGGTCACTAAGGAGGAGGCAAGTCAAGAAATTTCTTTTCCACCAAGGGTAAATGTAGCACGAATACCACAAGGCCAAATGGGCATAAATGTAGGAAGTAGGAAGGATGAGGTCAATCACATAAGGGTTGTTGCATGTACACAATTCATCTCTGATGATTAATTTGTTAAATCTAAGGAGTTTAAGGAATTTATAATCATAATAAGAAGAGAGGAATTCCATGAAAAGCTAAAAAAATAAAAAAGGTGAAGTCCACCCCTCCAAGTATGAGGAAGTTACACAAATTATGTTAATGGAAATTGAATTTGATGTCAAAAATGTAACACCAGAGGAAGGGAGGAGGTTGGTGAGAGAGAGTAGAAAAATGCTATTGATAGAGTGGGATATTGCTTCTACAATAGCTTTGATCACTATTCAAAGACAAAATGAGAAGATATTTTCTTTTGATGAGCAGGCAAAGCAAGCATACTTTAGGTGAGGTTTCAATCCTAAGTGGGAAACCTTGGCCATATGGGCTCTAGCTCCAAAATATAACAAGCCTCAATCGATAGAGATTGCACAAGAAATGAAGGGGATTTTGATAGACAAAAGATTATCAAACACCACAACTCCCCAATCAGGTTTATTAGTTGTTCATACAACTAAGTTCAATGAAGCAACTACCAAGAGACTATAGAAAGAATATGATCAATTATCAAAATATCATGTTAAGATTACTATTGAATACAATAAGTTGAAGATGTAGGAGCCACCACCAATATCACCACTAATCATCTAGTATTGAAATAGTAAGTTCCTGAACCTCGAGCTTCTCAAGTACTCTGATTAAAGAAAATGAAGCTTTAACTTCAAAGATAGAGAAGTTGGAGGAGCAATTGAAAAATGATCAAGGGGAATAGAAAAATAAAACTAATAGTATAGTGGAGGATGTAATAAATCATAGAGTGTCCAAAATATTTGGGAAATTAAAAGACTCCCTTCAAGCTTACTCAAATCTTGAGGATGCTTATGCTAAAATTACAAAGGATCAAGAGAATCTTGGGAATACAATAAAAAAATGGATACTTACGATTGCCAATCTATAGGCAATATACAAGGGAGCAAGACTTGATGATGATATACCTGATAACATTTTGTCTACATGGGATATGGCCAAATTGGTAGGGGAGTTGCAAACATATATGACAAAATTGGTGTAGTAAATAAATACTATATTCAAGATTTTTAAAAGCATAGAAATGAAAGTCATACCTAGCATCTTAGATGGAAGTGGAGAGATCAAATATTTAGATAAATGGAAGGTAGGCTTCAACATAATGGTCCCTAACCATGCAACGTTCATTTGTGCTAGTGATGATGTGGACATAGGTTTACTTATTTCATTATGTGGAAACCTAAAATGGGAAAAACCATACTGAGAAGAGTTGCTTGGAGCTACTATCCAAATTTAACGTCACATAAATAATGAATAACTTACAATCAAAAAGTAGGCACCAAACTATTAGAAACACCAATACCCAATTGTATTTGTAGGCACCAACCTACTGGAGACATTGATCCCCAATACAAAGATTTGAGCACTAACTTAAAAGGAAAGACACCAGTCCTACCGAATTACAAAGATTTGATTTATGAATCTTTAATGCTAATTACACAAATTACACTTGGTTTGATGAACCTTTGAACACACTCCTACACAATATATGATCTTTTGATGATGGTGCACAATGATTGAGATGCAAGTCACATTACATCACCCGAATATAACCCTCACATTTCCTCGCACATGCAATGATGATTCATCATTGAATGACTTCTAGATATAGATATATACATTTTAATACGTTAACAATATTTCATGTCGACCAAGAATCCCTTAACACCATCCATAATTAATCAGGTCAGCTAAGAGTGGACCTAATTCAAATTGACATGAAGCGTATAGCGGTTCGGTCCTAAATCATTTTTTTTGCTGCCAATAATATATGATGTTGTGTTCTTCCTTTAGAGATCTTAACTTGGACCTATTTCATCTTCACATGCTTCCTCCAGTTAGCTCACACTTCCCCTCTCTGGTGCAAACACTTAGACTCTATTCATAGATAGCCAGTGAACATAAACAACACTCTATTACATCCAAATTTATTTTTGTTGAAGCTCACCCTTTGAAACTCTGGAACTTGATACAATATGAGTAACTTTACTTTAGACCCAAAACATTGCCTATAACATTCAACTGCAGAAGAGTGTGGAGCAACATATAAGTTATTATAGTGTAATATAGTGCACGAGTAACAATCCATAGAATACTTCCACAAACGCTTTTAGACTAATTCCATCAACTAGAATAGATATAAGCATGATATTTCAAGCATACTTGTGATGCAGTGAAGTTTACCTATCATAAGTGATGCAGAACAAAATGATGCAAAGAAGGAAACAACACTACACAACCTCGAGATTAGCCTAGTTGAACTCAAACAAAAGAAAAGATAAACAAGAAGAGATTTACCTTCGTTCAAGTTGATCTTTGGTTGGCCCTTGGATTGTTGATGTTTTGTATACTCCTTGATGGAAAGAGTGTTAAGAGTGGATTGAATGAAGATTAAAATGATGAATGTGGGTATTTTGATAGATGTAAGAGATGGCTACAATGAAAGATTGAAGATGTACAATAATGGTGGATGAGAGTATGAATGCAAGAGGGTTGAAGTTGTTGAATGAAAATATGATTGTGAATAATGCATAATGAGAGAATGAATAGAAATCCTTTATATTTAGGGGAGAATTCTCTAGAGAATTCAATGGTTGAGATTTAGCAAACATGGTCAATGTAATGTCCCCCTTTTCAGCGTGATCTTGTTTGTAGAGTGTTAGCCTATTTTTTGGACCCTTGTGGGCTAACTAGATTGGTTAGAGGGTCAGTGGTACCTTCTAGAGAGTTCAGTCGATTTCATTTTTCTGAGATTGTGGATAGGCTCATTGCAGGCCTTGGCAGTACAGGAGTTTCTTTGCTTCTGACGGCACTGAATTCCGTTGAGAATTGAGGGAGATAGGCTTACTTAAGTGATTTAAGTTATATTTTAACTTAAAGGCTTTTTATAAAGTCAAATTGACTTTATAATTCTTATATCACTTAAATAAAGTCTAAAGTGAATATTTTAAGTTATATCTTTTAATCACTTAAAGGAGGCACCTAAAATCAAAGTCTAGACTATGGAAAGTGACTTAAGTTTATTTTCCATAAATTTAAATGATCTAAAACCCTAAAAGGTATGACCTTCTTAGGTTTTCACCTCCTTTGCTTTATAAGGGATTTGGGCAATGAGAAACTCAATTTTTTGAATATTTAAACTTTGCCTTGGAGGTTTTTTCCCTTGCTTTCAGCCTGTGATCAGGTTTGCAGCAAATCCACCATTGGAGAATGAAATCTCTTCAGTGTGAGCACTTGTGAAGTTGTGAGAGATCAGCTGAATTAGTGCAGATTGAGAGAGATTCATTTCAGAAGTTCTGCAGTGCTTCAACAGTTTTTTTGTAGTGTTCTTCATAAAAATTAGAGGGTTTATTGGTTGCTATTCTTCCTTCACCATGGCAGACTTCATGGTTGTTTGGGCACACCTTTAGAGATGGTTTTTGGTGCTTTTTGTTTGAAAGCGCGTGGCACTTGCAAGGAAGGTTTTTTTTTGGCTTTTTGGAGAAACATCTTCTTTCTGAGGATCTCTCTTCATGAACTTGGGCGCCCTACCTATACTTCTCTCTGGATTCAGTTTCAGAATAAACTTTGCAATCTGTAACTCTCTAGTCCAGTTTTCATCAGTTCTTCACTATGCTGATCAGATTTCTTATTTAAAAAATATGGAGGCTTTCGGGTATGTTTGTATGTTTTAAATCCATTGTTGATGATAATAAACACCTTCTACAATTTCAGATTGATTAAATTAGCTCAAGCTTTCATTCTGTGAGCTTTTATATGATGCGCCCCTTCTCTTCTGTCTACAAAATTTTTCTAAAAAACTAAAAAACACAAATAGACTTAAAAACAAGATAGGGGTTTGAGCAGTGAGCTAGCAAGGCTCATCACAGTGGTATCAGAGCATTCAAACATCAATGTCAAGTGCCAAAAACCAAAAACACAGCAATCAAAAGTTTATATTAGCATATATCAGCTTTACATGTCAAGTGTTTGACAAAATTCCCAAGGCAGAAATTGAAAGGTTTTGAGTCTATATTAGCAGGGCTCATCACAGTGGTATCAGAGCGGTTTCCTACCATCCTGTTGGGCATTGATCATGGCTACTTCAATTACTCAGAGGCAGTGGGACAAGAATATGGAGAAGCTAAAACAAAGTTTGAAAAAGTTGGATGAAAATTAGAAGTGGATAAATGAATTGATTTCAGATCCTGCAACCTTAGATAAAACAGCAAGGTTTATGGCATCCATCTTTAGGTCTACATCACAAAATAAAAATGAGATACATGAGGTCTCTACAGGTGAAGTATCCAGAAATCTTCACAATGAATTCTCAACAGTTAGTGACCAGCATACAACTGATCTTATGGAGGACAAAAATCAGACTTACATAGAAGTAGATGTTGGGCACAGGACACTTCAGGATGAGCAAGTGTTGTTTGAAGACAAATCAGTTGTATTAGAGCAGCCAAATGAAGATAAGGTTTCTTGTGATGCTTCATTAGGTGAGTCTAGCATTACTTCATCCTATCATGGTAAAGAATCAGATTGTGGTTCGATGAATGTTATTCATTCATGTGAGAGTCTATTGGAGGCCCAAGATATTAAGGTGGATGTGAAAGTTGATCCTTTACTTGGTGGAGCAGCCACTAGTGTTTTGTCTACACGTGATGAAGGAGACATTTTACAATGGCATGATGTCATTACAGATTTTTTTGAGGACAACACCTTAATGCCTCATCATTCTCATGAAATAGGAGCTTGTGATCATGAGCAAGCCAATGAGATAATATCATCCTTTGATGGAAGCCCTACTTCCATTGGTGGACATGAAGATATCAAGTATAAGAAGACTGATTTTGTGTACTTTGGCATTGAAGAGATTAGAAGGTCTGAAATGTTGAATGAAGAGTGGTTGAGGAAGGCCAAGGAGGCTAGGTTAGTTGCTGCAAATGCAAAACAACGTCTTCAAGATGTGAAGGAAAAAGTCAATCACCTAAACATAGCAAGACATAAAAGGATAGATGACCTTAGAAGGCTTTTAACTCAAAGAGAGGATAGATATGAATATGTACCTTGTTCTAATAATGATTCACCATGTGAGGTTGAAATTGTTCAAAGTTTGGAGAGTCATTCATCTAGGAGTTGCATATGGGATGATGATGGTGATCCAGTTTCTCTTCCTAGAGTAGATGGTATTCAGTATGATGATCCTCTCTTCGAGTTAGATATCGCTTGCACTCTGGACATGAGTATTGATCGTTGCGTTTGGGATCCTTCCAGTGTATTGGGATTTCAAATTAAGCTAGCAGAGGAGTTTTCAGAGGAGTACATGATGAGGGGTGCAGATAGTTCTACATTTGACCCTCATGATCTGGGAGCTATCTACTTGTTGCTTGGTGATTTAATCTTCTTAGACTCTTCATTGATCGATGGTTGTCCTACTTGGAGTTGGCATGATTTGCAGAGTTGGGATTTAGGAGCTTCATTGCTAGATGGTTGGTTTCATGGGTTGATAGGTTATGGTGACATCATGGGTTCCAGCTACAGACAAAGATGTTGTGTTCGAATGCTTCCCGATATTCTTACTTTATTATGATGGATGGATGTGAGTACCGTTTATATTGGGATCCAAGTGGCGACAGGATTGGTACTGTGTTTTGGATGAGTCCCATGCATTGGCTTCACCACTTTTGGCATGGTGAAGTTGAGATCAGTGTTGAGTAGCGGAAGATAGTTGATGATATTAGGGACATTTCATAGCACTATCCTTGGGATCCTGGTGGAGTGGTTGATCCTTTATTGCTGAGATTGCTTGCAGTCAAGAAAATTCAGGGAGGGCGGATTGTTATGTCCCCCTTTTTAGCATGATCTTGTTTGCAGAGTGTTAGCCTATTTCTTGGACCCTTGTGGGCTAACTGGATTGGTTAGAGGGTCAGTGGTACCTTTTGGAGAGTTCAGTCGATTTCATTTTTCTGAGATTGTGGATAGGCTCATTGCAGGCCTTGGCAGTACATGAGTTTCTTTGCTTTTGACGGCACTAAATTCCGTTGAGAATTGAGGGAGATAGGCTTAAGTGATTTAAGTTAGATTTTAACTTAAATTCTTTTTATAAAGTCAATTTGACTTTATAATTCTTATATCACTTAAATAAATTCTAAAGTTTTGCATGTTGAGCTTGAAGAATGTTTGGTGGATTCAAGTCACAAACAGTCTGATTTTATATATCAGACCTTGGAAGATGTGAACAAAACTCAAGTTTTGTGTGATGGGTGGCTACAAAGGGCTAAGAAGGCAAAGATGTTGGCTGCTCAAGCAAAACAGCTTTTGCAAGAGGTCAAGGAATGCTGCAGCCAGCTAGATCAAGCAAAGAAACAAAGGGAGTCACACCTTAGATCTCTAATTCTTCCAAGAGAAGAACATGTAAGAGGTGAGCATGCTATGGATGGACTTGCAGTGACTTTGGCAATAAAGGTGTGTGAGGATATTGTCATAACAACAGCTTCTACCTTGCCAGTTGGGCCATCTTATGAGGTACATAGCAGCAGTACCTTTGATGATATTGTGTGCGAAGTTGATAGCACACACAATGTTGCTTATCAGTTTGTTGAGCCAATTCAGGAGTATGAGTCGATTTATTGTTCTAGGGATTCTGAGATGGGTGATTTAGATCAACATGGAGTGATTGTGCAGTTTGTGAATAATCCATTATTCGAGTTTGATGGTGGATTAGTCTATGATAATCCACTCTTCCAGTTGGAAACTAATCACACTTGTGATACTAGTTTGGCTTTGGGAAATGATCACAGTGTTTGGGATCTTTCCAATACATCGGGGTTCCAAACAAGACTCACGAAGGAGTTTTACAGTGTGTACACGGTGAGGAGTGCTTACAGTTTTGCCTTTGATCCACCTGTACATGATTCGTATTCAATGCACAATTCTTGTGCGCATGATGATTCTCTTTGCGCAGTCGAGGGAAGCAAATCATTTTTGTGCTTAGAGTCACCATCTTCACGAGGTGAGACTAGAGGCTGCAAGTTCCCGACTGAGTTGTTTGCAAGGGATTACTTGCAGGATCAAAGGTTGGATTACCATCATGCTGGTGTGTACCTGACAGAGTTTGCTACTCCTAGGTTTCATGGAGGTTGTAGTGGCAGTGGACATGATGGTTTGGTTAGTTATCACATCCCTAGGAGTTTCAGAGGGACTGTCGAGAGATGTGTTGCAGATGCTTCCCAATATTCTTACTTTATTACGATGGATGGATGTGAGTACCATTTATATTGGGATCCAAGTGGCGACAGGATTGGTACTGTGTTTTGGTTGGGTCCTAGTGGATTGCTTCACCACTTCTGGCATGGTGAAGTTGAGATCAGTGTTGAGCAGCAAAAGACAGTTGATGATAGTAGGGACATTTCACAGCACTATCCTTGGGATCCTGGTGAAGTGGTTGATCCTTTGTTGTTGAGATTGCTTGCAGACAAGCAATTTCAGGGAGGGCGGACTGTAATGTCCCCGTTTTCAGCATGATCTTGTTTGGAGATGGGACCCTTGTGGGCTAACTATTTTGGTTAGAGGGTCAGTGGCATTTTCTAAAGGAGTTTTGTCATTCTCATTTTCAGAGATCAGTGATTGGCTCACAACAGGCCTTGGCAGTTCAGGGGTTGACAGCTTTTGACGACACATTATTATGTGGGGTTTTGAGCGAGTTATGAATATTTCAGTGGAATAAAGTGTTTTAATATATTTGACGGAATATTATAAAGTCAACTTGATTTTATAGTAAAGTAATCACTTAGATTTATTTTAAGTGAAAATTAGCAGCACTTTAGTGAAATATTTCATAAAGTGATTAATTAAATCACTTAAAGTGGGCGCCATGTATTTAAGTGAAAACTATTGAAAAGGACTTCATGTTTATTTCAAAAGATTTAAATTGACCTAAAGTATGGCCTCCTCTTGAAAATTCATACCTTTTTGCTATATAAGGGTTTTAGGCAATGAGAAACTCATCTATTTTGAATATTTCAACTTTGCCTTGGAGGTTTTCCCTTTGCTTTCATCCTGTGATCAGGTTTGCAGCAAATCCACCATTGGAGAACGAAATCTCTTCAGTGTGAGCACTTGTGAGGCTATGAGAGATCAGCTGAATTGGTGCAATTTGAGAGAGCTTCATTCAGAAGTTCTATAGTGTCTTATCAGAATTTTGTGGGGTTTCTACATCAGCAACAGAGAGTTTGAGTGGATGATGTTCTTCCTTTCTTCATGGCAGGCATCATACTTCAATGGTTGTACCATCTGAGATGTTTTGAGCTTCTTTTTGCTTGAAAGGTGTGGCTGTTTGAGCTAGGGCGTACCAACTACATGGAGAAACGCCTTCCTTCTTGAGGGTTTCTCTTCACCATCATCAGCACTTGGCATCTACCTTTCATTTGCTCCAGTTTCTCAACTGGATTTCATGCTTGTATCATTCTACACTTGATTATGTCAGATTTTCATGTATAGACTGGCAAACTGGCTTCATTTTTTAATTAAATAAACTGGAGGCTTTCGGGTATGTTTATATGTTCTAAATCCATTGTTGAGCTTATTAAATACCTTCTACAATTTCAGTTTGATTAGATTTGCTCAAGTTTTCATTCTGTGAGCTTTTATATGATGCGCACCTTCTCTTATGTCTATAAATTTTCTCTAAAAAACTCAAAAACACAAATAGACATAAGAAAAAGACAAAGGGTTAGAGTAGTGAGCTAGCAGGGCTCATCACAGTGGTATCAGAGCATTCAAACATCATTGTCAAGTGCCAAAAACCAAAAACACAGCAATCAAAAGTTTATATCAGCATATATCAGCTTTACATGTCAAGTGTTTGACAAAATTCCCAAGGCAAAAATTGAAAGGTTTTGAGTCTATATTAGCAGGGCTCATCATAGTGGTATCAGAGCATTCAAACATCAATGTCAAGTGCTAAAAACCAAAAACACAGCAATCAAAAGTTTACATCAGCATATATCAGCTTTACATGTCAAGTGTTTGACAAAATTCCCAAGGCAGAAATTGAAAGGTTTTGAGTCTATATTAGCAGGGCTCATCACAGTCAAGATGGAGGGCTATGGTGAGTTGAGGACTCACAAGCCCTCACATCTTGCCATGTAGAAGATGAGATGTCAAAAGGACATGTGATGTGTAAAATGACCTATGATGTGGAGGTATTTGCAAGTACCTTGGGATGAGAATGATGGTGACAAGTGAGAGGACCATGGGAATGAGAGAAGTTGTTGGAGGGATAAAAGTGAATTTAAAATTCACATGCTTGGGGATATCTTAAAGATAAGACAAGGTTCCCAAAAAGGAAGTTGAGAAGTACCTTGTGGATAAGACAAGGTGCTTAAAAAGGTAAGTATTTGTCCCATGTGACTGATGTGACATCTCAATGATCACATGGGGAAGGTGAGAGTCTTGAAGGGATAAAATGGAATTTAAAATTCCATTAAGAAGGACATGGGGATAACAAAAATAATTTAATATTCCTTGGGAGATGGGAGAGTTAACTAAAATACTGATTAGACTAGCTAATCAGCGATTTAGAAGACAATTAGTGGCTAATGAAGATTAGGATCCAACTTGCAAAAGTTGGAGGATGTGACACATCTTAATCATGGATTAGACATGTGCACATCCCTAATGATGGGATTAGGAGGTGGAATAAGATTAAGAAAAGGTGATGGAGGATGTGACATGTGAGGAATTAAATAAATGTATTATTTATTTAATTGTTTTGAGGAAAAAAGGGAATAAAGGGTAAGGTATTTAATTATTAACTAAATACCTTAGGGATTTAGAAGAATTAAGGGTATTAATTAAATAATAGTAATATTACTTAATTAATGTCAATAAGAGGATATTTAGACGACAAGGGACAAATTTGGATGAATGTAAGTGTCCAAATTTAGGTGTCTACATTTTGCCCCTCTTTGAGATGGTGCTATGAAGTAGCATCATTTCAAAGAAGAGTAAAAGATAAGACCAAGAAGAAGATGGTTAGATTGGAAAAGATGGCCCAGTCATCAAAGAGGTGACTAGAAAGAAGGATGATAGGGATGAAGATGAAGATTAAGGATTTGGGATGCCACCTCGAGAGGACATTGCGGGTTCAAGAGAACATAGGTGTGCTCTCGAAATGGATGATACGATGAAAGGGGAGATGAGGGAGATGATGCAAAGTGATGGATAAGAGAGGATGATAAGCGATAGAAGATTGTGAAGCACAAATGGATTTAAGGACAAAGGTGATGTTGCCCCAATCAAGCTACAAGCCAAAATGGGTTGATGATGGATGGAGTTTTGTTGATGAGGGAATGAATATCCTAAAACAACACGAGAATAGGGAAGGATACATCCCAATGATGATGATGATGAGGGAAGGATACATCCCAGAACAACACCAAAGGATAGGGAAGGATACATCTCGAAGATGATGACAATGAAAGTGTTGTTGATGAGGGAAGGATACATCTGATGAGGATGAGGACGATGATGATGGTTGGATCAAGTGTTGTAGCAAGGCTGGGAACAAGACTGAGGATGTGATTAGATGATTTGTGCTAGATTTGATTGGATGAGGATTGGATGGAGATGTGAGATGGTTGAAAAGATGTTTAGAATAACCAATCTATATTATTCTATGAAGATTGAAAATAGGATGAAATAATGAGGATTGATGAAAAGATGGATGAGAAGAGAGGGACGATACATGAAATGTAATGTAATGGAAAATTAAATGCAATCCTAATGCAATTTTCCATTTTTGGAGCACTGATTTTTCCTATAGCATAAGACACCAAGATGCTAGTGTATGAAGAACCAAGGTGGATTAGTGTCTAGTGCATGAAACAAACACAACAAACAAGAAGGATATCCCAACACCCCAAAGTCGTGATGAATTTGGTCGGGCTAGGTATTAGGATAACCACAAGCACAAAGGATGCCCCAACATAATACAAGATCACAGGGATCTTAGTGGGTACTGTGCGGGACAATCGAGAAGCAGTGAACCACGGGGACGCGTTTCCCCCCAAAATATGACCCGTTTCGGAAACGGGGACGTCCCGTGGACGGGGGGACGGGTACTTGGCATCCCCCGTCGTCCTGCCACCGCCACCAAAGCACCGCCGGAGACGGGGAGACGGGGAGACGTCTCCAAGTTTCCTTAGGAGACGTCTCCAAGACTCCAAGTCTCCTTGGGAGACGCCCAGGAGTTTCCTGGGAGACTAGGAGACGCCCAGGAGTTTCTTGGGAGACGCCTAGGAGTTTCCTGGGAGACTAGGAGACGCCCAGGAGTTTCTTGGGAGACGCCCAGGAGTTTCCTGGGAGACTAGGAGATGTGTTCCATGAAGGTTTGTCTGGCTTTGATGGTCTTAATTTGGGTTTTATTGTTAATGCAAAATGATGTACACCATGAAGGTTTGTGTGGGTTTGGAGGTCTTAATTTGGGCTTGGCGGCGGGGGCTCCGCCCCTCGACCCCGCCCTGTATCGCGACAGGGAGCGCGCCCGGCGCTGCCCCGGGACCCTGCGAGGGGCGCTGCCCCTCGACCCCGCTGGGGGCGCTGCCCCGCAAGGGGCGTTGCCCCTTGACCCCACCCCAGACCCCTGCAAGGGGCGCTGCCCCTTGACCCCGCTGGGGGCGCTGCCCCCAGACCCCCGCAAGGGGCACTGCCCCTTGACCCCACTAAGGGCGCTAACCCTCAAACCCATTAGGGGCATTGCCCACAAACTCCCATTGAATTCATTTGATTTTCTAGGTACTCTCCACTAGTTACCTTCAATTTTACAAAAACAATTTCATTTGTCAAATTTTATTTAGCAATTAGCATTCAAGATATCTTCGTATTTAGATTTAGTATTTCAAATTTTGCTATGTTATAATTTTACTAATTAGTAATTTGAGTAATTTCCTATAGTTTCATTTGAAATGTAATTCTTATATTGTTATACTGTTATACATCCTTTCAAAACTAGTTTTTCAAGTACTATAAGTATATTTATAACTATATCAGCACCACCACCCCACCACCCCACCGCCGCCGTCCCCCCGCCGTCTCCCCGCCGTCCCCAAACTTAGGCCCTTTGTCCCGTCTCCAAAACGCGTTTCCCCGTCCCCCCGTTTCCCCATCCCCCAGGCCCGTGGAACACTGTCGAGAAGACAACAACAAAGAAAAAAAAATCAAGATAAGCCCCTATGTTTACTAGTCAAAGCACACCATGATATGATGGATCAAGGTGACCATGACAAGTGATGATAGGGAGCTCAAATGATAAACAAAATCCAAAAGCATCAAAAGATCACAATTAATTTCAAACGTCCTTTGCCATAGGATCAAGGGGATGAACTAGGATTGATGAGGTCTATTAGGAAGGATGCATCCTATTGAAGACTGAAGATGGATACTAAACTAAAAGATCGATATGATGCAGGATACTCAAAACCGATTCGATCTCATGATACAAGTGGATTTCCTTTGTTAAGAACCAACTGGAATAGGGCATAATTTGATGACACGACACAAGACGCGAGACACAAGACATGAAACAAACACACCCTAAAGACCTAGGGGTTCGGGGGTCGATCAAAGATTAGCCTTTCCTACGTGAAAGCACATAGCCCTCGTAATTTGATAAAAGGCTGAGGACTGACCATGGATAAAAGCAGGAAGAGTACAATGGAGACCAATGATGGATGACAAAGACCGGATGAACAAAAGCAAAGCCCCGGGGGCGGATCAAATGATCAACCTTGCCTACGTGAAAGCGCAGGGGCAACGTAGTTTGATAAAATACCAAAGAGAAACAATGGACAAGGGATGATGAGATAACCCTGATAAGGGGATAAAAATGATGGGACTGATATGATGAGACAAGATAGACCTATTGGATTGGATAGGATGATGGTAATCATGAAGCTCAAGGATGAGATAGTTATCCAAGTCATCAAAATGAATTGGGAGGATGACACGATGGAGAGATGATTGATGATAAGTGAGAGTGATGATGATGAGATAGATGACATTGGATTGCATGGGGAGAAGCCTATAGCTAGATACTAATGACAAGGGATTATGAGATGGGATGAGGATAGAGATGAATGGATAAGGAGATAAGGATGGGGAGATGAAAAGGATTGTTTGGATTGGTAAGGAGATAAGGATAGGTAGGAAGATAAGGATGGGGAAATGGAGGGGATTAGTTGGATGAATGATATCTCCAAGGACTTATGTCACAAAGGAAGTAGATGCCCCACTCTAGATATGGAATGTGTAATGAGGCATTAGGGATAGAAGATAGAAGGATATGCAAATAAGGGAGTGAGATGGATATGGATAGGATGTATGGATTAAGGAGATTAATGGTAACATGATGGGTGGACAAGGAAGATAGATGGATGCAGGTAAGGATTAGCATAGCATATGGATGAAGCGAATGTATTCCAAGTGGTTTCCAAAGCATGGATATATAGGTGCCCCTATCTTTATCAAGATCACAAGAAGGATGGAGGGGTTGGAGATAGATTGGATATGACAGGCAGGATGTGTAAGATAGGTGGGATGGAGGAGATGGGTGAAGGGGATGGAGTTTCCCCCAAGTATGGAAGTAAGCTAGATGGGGCATTTACACATGACGCCTATTTTCTAGGTTTTCATCATGGTACATATCCAAAGTGCGTGTTTTCCTAGTTTTCACCATTGGACGAATTATTTCTTTTTACTATTTCTTGATATATTTTTTTATTTTTTTTGTGTATTTTTTATAATTTTTGACTTTTTTGACTTTTTAGATAGCATGCGGATGGAGATGGATAAGGATAGGGATGTGGATAAGTGGATTTAGAAGATATGCGATAAGGAGATGGATGAAGGACTGAAGCATCAAGTTCCATGTGAGGTATTAAGAGCCCATATTTGAAGCGATTGTTGGATGTTGGTACAACCTTATTAGGATAAATGGATTATTCAAGAGAATGGATTAAGGGGATTTGATGGGGGAGATATGTGGGATAATGGATGGGATGTTGGAAAGTATATGGATGAAATGATGGGGTAGGTGTGTGATGGGGTGATGAGTTCAGGACCAACATGGGCACATGTGGTGGTGGATGTGAAAGGATAGGAGGATTAGTGGATGGATAATGTGGGGATAATGGAGGAGATGGGATAGTCAATTTTGGGACATAAGGACCCAAAATAGATTTAGGAGATGGTGGATGAAAATGATTAGAGTTGGGATTAGAAACTTTGGATGTTGTTACATATGTTTCATTCAAAGGCCTTGCATCTTTCTTCTTTGGGATCCACATGGTTTTGATTTTTACGTTGGTGGGCTTTTGTGGCTTGTGGTTTTGATTTGGATTTTGGATTTCATTTTTCTTTTCTTCAACATGTCTTTTTAAGGGGACACGAGGAGCTTTAGATTGATGTGGATGTTTAGATTTATGCATTTTTATTTTGGCATCAAATTTTGCTTTTAGTAGCAATGGGATGGGCATAAGGAGATGAATGATGCAGAGGAAACATGAATGGAGTGATGGAGGTAGGATTTTCTGGATGATATGTGGATGAAGGATGTGTAGGTACGTGCCTTTGTTGATCCTGATTAGGGAACATGAGAGTGGGATGTTTATGATGGGTGACATGGATAGGTGATGGATGGATGAAAGGATGAATAGGATGAGATGGAGGAGGTGATTTTGGCATATAAGGGCCCAAAATAGATGTAGTAGCTGGAGGATGTGTGATGGTGGATGGAGGGACATAAGGACCCAAAATGGATGGAGTAGATGAAGGATGGGAGAAGATGGATGGGGGAATGTAAGGACCCAAAATATATGGAGCAGATGAAGGAGGAATATGGATGGTTGTTTGAAGGTGATACGATGGAGGGGGAGGATGGCAACAAATGATTTGGTGGAGTGATGGGAGGAGCCTCTTATTCATTTAGAAGAGGATTGTTGAGGGTGTGTGGAGGTTGTACCAACATTTTTGGATTGTGATTCATGAGTAGTACATCTGAGACCTTGCGTATAGGAGTGTTCTTTGACTTGGATGGGCTCTAAAATACCTTGCTCATGAAGGCCTAAACCTTTTCCTTGATAGTTCATGTTCTTGAGCATTCAATCCATGATAGGATTTTTGTTATTCTGGAAGAATGATGTGAGTCCATTATTAGGCGGAGGATGATGGGTGGTATATATGCTTTGTTTTTCTTCTGCAAGGAGACCACCATGGAAGAATGTGAGAGTACCAAGGGGATATAAAAGCGATGTGGGGATAGTAGGTTTAGGTGACGATGGAGGATCATGAGATGGAGATGATGGGGTAGCATCATCTTGATCAGGAGGAGTGAGTGGTAAGGGATCAACAGAGGGATTAGGTGATAGGATAGGATATGGATTTGTGACGACGAGTAATAAGGGCTCATGCGATGGAGTGATAAGATCTTGAGTGGCAAGGGGATCATGGGATGGAATGGATGGGGGACTATGATCTTGAGATAGAATAAATGGGATGATAAGATCTTGATCGGGAGGAAGGGATGTGTTGGTATGCTTTGGAGCAAGCTCTTGGCATGACTCATCTTGCGTGGATGGCATAATGATGGAGTGTTGGAGGGAATCTTTAAGTGGGGGAGATGGAGGGATGGGGGATTCATGAAGTTCATGAGAATGGATTTTGGTGCTACTAGGAGTGGGAGGAGTGGATTGGATTTGTGTGTCTTTGATGGATTGGGTGGATCTAGGAGTAGGAGGAGTGGATTGGATTTTGTTATCTGTGATGGATTAGGTGAATCTAGGACTAGAAGATGGTGATTGGGTTTGATTGTCTTCAATGGGTTCGGTGGCTCTTGAAGTAGGAGATGGGGGTTTAATAGATTTGGTGGGTTTGATAGTTTCAACGGTTTGAGTGGTGCTAGGGGTGGTACCATCAATGATAGGTGTGATACGAAGAAGGGTCTCATCACTAGTGACTGTGGATGATGGATTGGGATGGCATGGTTCCACAACTTCAAGGTGTGGAGTTGGGGATGTCTTCCTTGTCATAAGTCCTTGGAGAACTTCTGAAGTGAGAATTGTGCATATTCTAGGCTTAGTTGGGGTGATGGGAATAGATGAAGGATTATGGATTGGTGAAGGATTGGTGGACTAGGATTAGATGGGGGAATGGGATTGGATGTAGGATTGGGAGTAGGTGGAGGATTAGGATTGGATGGAGGGTTAAGGTAGGGGTATTGGAATAGTGAATTAGGATAGGAGGGCATGGACGGTGGATTAGGACAAGAGGATACGACTGGTGGATTGTAATAAAGGTATTGGGATGCTGGATGGGAAGATTGAGATGATGGATTGATATAGGAGGACGCAAATGATGGATCGGGATAGGAATATGTGGATGTTGGATTAGGATAGGTTGATGGGGGTGTAAGATTAAGATAAAAAGGTGTGGATACATGATTAGGATGGACAAACTGGTAAGGAGGATTAGGATAGGGGGACATGGATGGCAGGTTATAGTAATATTAGGATGGTAGATTAGGATGGGAAGATTGGGATACGAGGACGTGGGTGTTGGATAAGAGAAAGATGTAGATGTAGAATATGATGAATATGCAGATGGGGAAGATACCGGATATCCCTTGTCAAAGGTAGCATAAGAAGCGTTATTAGGCATGGATGAAGATGTAGCAGGATAGTTCAGAGGGGTGATTGGATTTTAGAAAGCGGTTGGGGAAAGCTTACTAGAAATGATGGCATCAAGGGGATCTATGTCATATACCTCTTGATCAACAAGACTCTCATTATCGTCGTCAACATAATTAGGATTCCCCTTAACTACTATTTTTGGTTGCACTGATGATGGATAAGGATTCATGATGTTAGATTAGATGGATAGGGATTGAAAAGATGGGAATATATGATTAGAAGGAAAGAGCAGATGATAAAAATATAAATAAGATGAATTTGAAGATGGAAGAAAGGGTCTTAAGATTTGTTTCGATATCAACAGATCTTGGATGTAGATGGGCTAAAGCTTAGATTGGGATTTAGGTTAAGCTCATATTGGGATTGGATTAAAGCTCATATTAGGATTGGTTTAAAGCTTAGATTAGGATGATTGGAGGATGTGATGGGATTGATTCTACACCAGGTTCAGGGGTTTTAACTACAAGACGTAAGGTGCTGACAATTAGATTTTTCTAGATTTGGCAATTTTTAAAAATTATCATTTTTGTCCATTTTAGGTAACTGTACAGGCATATCTTTGAGAGTCTAGTTTTTTCCCAAAAACTTCCTAAAAATAAGGTAGGATAAATTTCCAACTAACATTCTAAATCTAATACATGCATTCTGAGTTATTAATGAACGATTTTTTCAAAAATTGGAAAAAAACACTAAATTGTGATTTTGAGGGTCAAGATGAATGTTTGAGGCCCCAAAAATGTGTTGAAATGGGGCCCAACCAACTATGGGTCTGTTGGAAATCCACATGCCACCTCATAACACAACCACCCATTAAATTTCAACCCAAACAGATACCCAAGTCAAAAGTTATGGCCTTTGAAAGTTTCTGCGTCAAAATCAAAATCCCTGAAACGAAATCTGGGTGATTGGGATGGATGATTTGATGATGGATATGGACTCTAATGATGTTCTAAGAAGCCCCTATGTGATTTGGTCGATGAAATAATGACTTTGAAAAAGTGTTGATGAATGAAAATGATGATGACAAGAAGACGGATGAAGGTCTATTTTTGGGAAAATTCGCCTATTTGGAGGGCAAGGTTGCCTATCTATGGGTCAAGTTCGCCTATCTATTGGGCAAGTTCGCCTATCTACTGGGTGGGTTCACCTATATGCTAGGAAGGTTTTCCTATCCACTGGGAAGGTTTGCTTATCTACTGGGTAGGTTCACCTATCCATTGGGCAGATTCGCCTATTGAAGGGTTGGTTTGCCTATCTACTTTAAGATCCTCATAATAGAGAAACAGACCTTTGAAACGGGCAAATAGACTATCAAATTAGGGAAATGAATGATCAGATCAGGGAAATGGATGATTGGATTAGGGAAATGAATTCTCAAAATGGATGAATGAGTGCTCAGAATGAGGAAATGATTGCTTGGAAGGGATGAACGAATCTCACAACGAGGAGACGAAAGCTCATAATGGATGAAAGAATGCTCAAAACGAGGAAATGGACACTCGAAATGAGGAGATGGATGCTTGAAATGGGGAAGCGGATGCTCAAAATGATTGAACGAAGGGTGAAATTAACTTTTTGGGGGGCAGGTTCACCCAAGTTAGGGCAGGTTCGCCTATTCAGTGAAAGATAGGTCGGAAATGGATGCTTGGAATAGGTAAGCGGGTGCTCGAAACAAGGAGACAGATGCTCGAATTGAGGGGACAAATGCTTGAAATGGGGAACATATGCTTAGAATGAGGAGACGGATGCTCAAAACGAGGAGATGGATGGTTGGATTGAGGAAATGGGTGTTCAGAATGAACAAACAGATGCTTGGAATGACTGAACGAAAGGTGAAAATGGTTGTTTGGGGGGAAGGTTTGCCCAAGTTGGGGCAGGTTCACCAAAATATAGGGTAGGTTCGCCCAAGTATAGGGTAGGTTCACCCAAGTATAGGGAAAGTTTGGCCCAACTTGGGGCAAGTTCACCCATCTGGAGAAACTGGTTGTTTGACTGACAGAGGTTAGAGTCACCCTTGTTTAGGGCAGGGTTTCCCCTATTGAGGGCAGGTTCACCCCTCTATGGGGTAGGTTCACCTATCCAGTGAAAAGTTATACAATTTTGATAGAAATAGGCTAAAAAATGACTGAGACAAGGGGCAGGTTCGCCCCTCTACAACAGACCTGGACTTGACTTAAGTGAAAATAGCTATGGCAAGGACCAAAAACACAAAAAACAACAAGCAAAAGATAAGGCTAACTTGACTGAACAAGAATTCACTTGTTCCACAAAAAAAAAATAGTTGTTCAAATAACACGATCCTATGATTAGTATGAAGGGTATGGCTAACACATTCCTCTAACTAGGCTAAATAAGGCAACTAGGGATTCCTTGATATATGCTCGGTACGTGAGGCACAAATTGTGAACACCAGCCCATCACAAGCATGAGTCGGGAACCCCAGCGAGATACTGAAGACTCAGACCAACTCTTCACGTCTATCTAGGCATCACCCTAGCTTTGACACTCCACTATACACGACATGACTGGATTGAGGTACAAAATTTTCTCTCCCCCTTGTATACCCCACTGGTACGCGTGGTTGGGATTGTCCCTTGGGGTGATGAAATCCACAAGCAGGTCTCACTAAGAAGAGAACACTAACCATTCTTGGCTACTCCCTAGGCTCACACTAAGTGCAAGGGGAAAGTGTGAATGCGATAGTTCCCCTTGGGTGACACAAAGAACTTGCAAACACGACAATCAGTAAGTTGAATCCCCCTAATTAGATCTATGTGCCTAAATTAATAAGCAAAAACAATAAACAAAGCACACTAATAATATTGAAATGATCGTTCTACAAGAAAAGTGTTAGTAGTTCGATCTTTGTTCTTCGACAAGCATGAAACAAGCTACATAAATGTTAGGAAAAACATACACACACTCACAAATAGATGACGTTAGGGGGTTAGTACCTCAAAACGATGAAAAATAGAAGTTGGAAACAAAATTTGAAGCACTATTTTACCTCACAAATAGCTCTGTCTAGACAGGTTTTCCCCTTTGCAGGGCTGGGTTGCCCCTTTGTGGGGCAGGTTCACCCATCTGTAAAATTGAAGGTAGAAACTGTCTAGTGCTCAAATGGGCAATTCTGTAGGGCAGAATCGCCCTTGTTGAGGGTAGGTTCGCCCAAGTTGGGGCAAGTTCACCCCTCTGTAGTGTAGGTTCACCCCTTTATGGGTCAGGTTCGCCCAACTGTGGGTGGGGTCACCTCTGTCTTGGTTGGAGTCACCTCTCTACAACATGAACCTTCAAAACGTGAAACGACATAAAACATGAAAACAAGGGACCCGTTTGTGGGTCCCACCGGGTGTGCAAAAAATGTGATGTAGTGAAGTTTACCTATCCTAAGTGATGCAAAACAAAATGATGCAAAGAAGGAAACAACACTACACAACCTCGATATTATCCTAGTTGAACTCAAACAAAATAAAAGATAAACAAGAAGAGATTTACCTTTGTTCAAGTTGATCTTTGGTTGGCCCTTGGATTGTTGATGTTTTGTATGCTCCTTGATGGCAAGAGTGATAAGAGTGGATTTAATGGAGATTAAAATTATGAATGTGGGTATTTTGATAGATGTAAGAGATGGCTACAATGAAAGATTGAAGATGTGCAATAATGGTGGATGAGAGTATGAATGCAAGAGGGTTGAAGTTGAATGAAAATGTGATTGTGAATAATGCATAATGAGAGAATGAATAGAAATCCTCTATATTTAGGGGAGAATTCTCTAGAGAATTCAATGGTTGAGATTTAGTCAACATGGTCAAGATGGAGGTCTATGGTGAGTTGAGGACTCACAAGCCCTCACATCTTGCCATGTGGAAGATGAGATGTCAAAAGGACGTGTGATGTGGAAAAGGACCTATGATGTGGAGCTACTTGCAAGTACCTTGGGATGAGAATGATGGTGACAAATGAGAGGACCATGGGAATGAGAGAAGTTGTTGGAGGGATAAAAGTGAATTTAAAATTCACATGCTTGGGGATATCTTAGGGATAAGACAAGGTTCCCAAAAAATAAGTTGAGAAGTACCTTGTGGATAAGACAAGGTGCTTAAAAAGGTAAGTACTTGTCCCATGTGATTGATGTGACATCTCAATGATCACATGGGGAAGGTGGGAGCCTTGAAGGGATAAAATAGAATTTAAAATTCCATTAAGAAGGACATGGGGATAATAAAAAAAAATTAATATTCCTTGAGAGATGAGAGAGTTGACTAAGATGTTGATTAGACTAGCTAATCAGTGATTTAGAAGACAATTAGTGGCTAATGAAGATTAGGAGCCAACTTGCAAAAGTTGGAGGATGTGACACATCTTAATCATGGATTAGACATGTGCACATCCCTAATGATGGGATTAGGAGGTGGAATAAGATTAAGAAAAGTTGATGGAGGATGTGACATGTGAGCAATTAAATAAATGTATTATTTATTTAATTGTTTTGAAGAAAAGGAGAATAAATGGTAAGGTAATTAATTATTACCTAAATACTTTAGGGATTTAGAAGAATTAAAGGTATTAATTAAATAATAGCAATATTACATAATTAATGTAAATAAGACGATATTTAGACGACAAGGGACAAATTTGGACAAATGTAAGTGTCCAAATTTAGGTGTTTACAATACTATATGTAGTCTTCTTCATTGTTCTTAAATTTTCTGACATGACATGATCATGACAAAAATACACTTCTATTTCAAAAGCTCATAGTACGATTATATTTAATTATGATTGATCTATAGGCATTGCTCCTTTGACATATTTGAGCATCTTTGAAATCAATGATAACATATGCTCAACAATCTCCCCCTTTGTCATTGATGGAAAACAATAAAATGTTGTTGGCATGTGAAGACAAATCTAATGTGTTTGTATCAGGAATTCCCCCTATCTAAAACAACATTCCACTTTCTCCCCTAAGAGCATTAAGATTTTGAGTTTCCTTTCTCCCCCTTTGACATTAATGGAAAAGGAAAACAAAATGAAAGTATGTCTTCTAATTAGACTCTCCTTGAGTCCATATTCCAACCGAACATTTTGAACACTCTACTTATGCTCAACTAGGTTCTAAAACATTTTGCAAGGCTACCAAGCCTACTTGCCTAGTAGGGATTCAACACTCCCCCTCAACCTATGCTTCCTCTTGATTCAAGAGGAGGGATCAACCACTCCCAATTTATTCTAGAGATACTCAAAGGTCTCCTTCGGTAAAGGTTTTGTGAAAATATATGCTATTTTCTCCTTAGTCTCAACATACTACAACTTTACCTTCTTGTTTGTAACCTTTTATCTTACAAAATGATAATTGCAATATGCTTTGTCCTTTAATGTAGCATCAGATTCTTGAAAACATCTATAACACTAGTATTATCACATAGAATGGAAATGGGTTCATCAAGCTCTATCTTCATCTCCTTTAAGATTTGCTTCATCCATAATACTTAAGTGCAACATGAAGTTGTCACAATGCACTTCGCTTCTACTATAGATATAGATATTGAATCCTACTTTTTGCTTAACCAGGATACAAGACTATCACCAAAAAAGCAAGCTCCACCACTTGTACTCTTATTGTCATCTATGCTTCTTTCCCAATTTGCATCTATGTATGTAGTTAATGTGAAGTTTTCACTCTTAGGATACCACAAACCAAAATCTATTGTATCCTTCAAATATCTGAATATTCTTTTTATAGCCTTGACATGGGTTTCTTTAGGTGCTACCTGAAACCTAGCTACCATTCAATGATTTGCATTATATTTGGTATGAATGCAGTTACATACAACAAACTACCAATCATTGATCTATACAAAGTCTAATTTGTTAGAGCAAGTTCATCATCCTTAATTTACACCCAATAACCATAGGTGTACTCATTAGTTTGTATTGTTCCATGCGTGATCCCACAATACTTTGTCTCACTTTTTTCCCAAGATGGACATTTACATCAATATTTTTAACTAAATCTTCATCTTCTAAGACCTATAGCAGCTAAACTGTTACTAATTTCAAGATGATGCGAACTAGTGATTTGTGGAAATTTCTATGTAGATTATATATATATTTATTTAAAAATTCTGAAATAAATTATGAATCTTTCAACATCTCCTCTAATAACTAGTTTTAAACAATTTTTTTTTTCAAAAGTAACATTTGTGTTGTAAAACATAACTTTTTTTCTATAAAGGATAAAATTCTAATTTTTGAAATATAGATTCTCAACATCAATACAGAGGGAATGGATATTTTTCATAATTTTTGGTTACATATTTTTTTAATTAAATTTTGAAGTCATCGTAACTATAATTTGGACATATGTGTGTGTCGTATAACATAACTTTTTATTTTTGATTGGTGATAAATATATTTTAATTAATTTGAAATAAAGAATACAATAATGTATAACATAACTTATTTTTGATTATGGGGAAAACAAGTTTTGATGGGACCTGAAACCCATTACAAAACAGTTTTCAAGAGACCCACAACCTTATCCAAGAAAAACATGCTGCCTCAAAGATGAATCATATACCATCAACAACCAATCAACAATCGCACTTAAAATATAACAAAACAACATAAGTTGCACAAAGGAGTAGTAGGCCCTAAATCCTGAGAGCAAATACAAGCAGGTTTTACCTGGGACCTTGAACCCAAAAGTTTTGAAGGGACCTTAAACCCTTAACCTAGTTTTTGAGGGACCATGAACCCAAAAGAATGCTAATATCAGGTTTTGACCTAGACCCTAAATTCAAAACCACAATTGATTAAGAAGACATAACCTTCTTGTAGAACTGGCCCAATTGAGAATCCATCCCACATTCCACCTCCATAGGACAGGGCCCCCCTCTATAGGGGAGGAAGATACGAGAGCTCAAACCACCACAACAACCCAACTCCTATTCATACCAGCTCCACCTCTAAAGGAACCAACACCACCTCAATAGGAACGAGAAAAGGAGAAAACTTTTCACTAGTCCTATAGCAAACAACTCCACCTCAACAAGAGCAAGCTTCACCTCTAGAGAAGACACCATCTACAAAAACTAGCCAAAAGAAACTACTCTAGTAGAACCAACACTCACATCAACCCAAGGCCTCATAAGAGAAGGAGACAAGAAACTATAGAAAAAGAACAAGTTAGCCCACATCAACACAGGCTCCAGATTCAACACAATAACTAGAACCCAAGGCATATTCCAAAAATAGAAAAAAAAATCCCCAACAAACCTCAAAAACATCATCCTCCAGTAGGGAAACCAAGAAACAAACATCCTCCAAAAAGAGAGGAGCAACAAAAAAAGCACCATTAAAGGCCAAGACAAGCACAAAGACCACCAACCCCTGTAAAAAAAATAGAACAACCCAATAGGGGCACAACACCAAAAAGAGACAAGCTCCTTCAACAAGCCTGGAGGGGTTCTTCCCAAACCAAAAGAACACCAGAAACAATTGGGTTTGCAAGCTAAACCTTAGAAACAACCCAGAAAAATGAAAGACACACCCTTCCTTAGAGAATAGCTGACATCAAAAGAGGATGGTCCAAAACAACACCAGACATCCAATAAGAACCATGAGGCGCTAGCATCCACTCAGAAGCAACATCATAAAAAACCTTGAGGGGGGAAAAACCCTCACCAACAAGATAGGCTGCACCAAGGCAAGAGGCACATCAAACATAAGAGCCTGTGCAGACAAAGCCAAAAGGCCCACAAAAGACAACCCCACACCATAAATAGCATTCAAACCAACAAAAGCCTCGAGGGGAGAAAGAAGTATTCAACCAATGGATGTCAAACATCGCCAATAGCAGTAAGACATGTACCACGTCGAGAGAGAAGAGCCTAGGCTATGCTGTTGAAAAGGAAGACCTCCCAACTCCAAAGAAGCTTCCAAATAACCAAAGCCCATCCCCACATCCGCAACAATAGAGACCGACACTGGAGAAACTAACGACACCTCCAACAAGCACGCAGGAACAAACTTCTCATCATCATCATCATCTACACCATCCTCAGCAACAACTTCCTCACTCCCACCCTCGCCTACGTTTGAATGCACTGCTCTTGCCTTTGCTATCCCCTTTTCACATGTATGTTGTTGTGAATTTCGATGTATAACATAACTTGTTATGTATACGTCGAAATCCTTTTTTTTTGGTGAAACAAAAAACATTAATACGGATGGAACAAATATTTTTTGAATTTTTTTACAATGTTTTATTATTTTTCAACCTTTGCAAAATGAAGAGCTCGATATTTGGAGAAAAAACTATGTTCAATAAAAATTGAAAATTAAATACATGATAAAATGAAAAAATATCAACATTATACTTGTTGGAAAGCTCATTTCGAGGGCTATCATCTTACAAAATATCTTGTCAAGTTAAGCTCATTTGCAGGTCCAACCCAGGGTTTGAAATTGAAATTTCTGAGGAGATTTTGATGTAGATTCAAAAAAAATCATTTTTGGCACCTTCGAGTGAAGGTACATTCGATTGAAGGTCCCCACACAAAAAAAGACATTTTATAGAAAAAAATTATTTTATGGGAACTACCTTCTACGGAAGGTGTTTAGTTGCATACCTTCGCTCAAAGGTACCTTCAATCGAAGGTTTTACTTCGCTTGAAGGTGTGTAAGTGAATTTAGCCCGACCACTCCAAAAATTTCCACTTTCTAAAAGTGAGACATAGCTTCGTGATTTCACCCCCATATTAAAATTTCTCAACATCTCCTTTATATTTTTTCTAAGAAATGAAAATGCATTTGTCTAATTGAGAAATATATAAGCCAAGGAAAAAAGGACAACTCACCAAGTGTTGACATTTCAAACTCACTTTGCATTGCATCGTAGAACCCTTTTCACATAGCATCACTGCTATTGCCAAAGATAATTTCATCAACATAAACAATAATAATCAATAATTGATCACCTTTTGTTTTTATGTATAGGTTGCTATCTATGCTACCTCTCCTAAAACTTTGTTGTTGTAGATCTATCCAATTTGGAATACCATGCTCTAGGAGCTTTTTTGAGTCCATAAAGAGCCTTCTTCAATCTACACACAAAATCCAGTTTATTTGAATATTTGAATCCTTTTGGTTGTTCAATGTAGACTTCCTCTTCTAATTCTCTATTTAGAAATGTAGATTTGACATCCATCTTATAGACCTTGAAATTCCTGAATGTTGATGAAGCCAAAAACATTTTGATTGCTTCTAACCTTACTATCAGAGCAAATGTCTCCTCAAAGTCAATTCCCTCAACTTGAGCATATCTTTTGCATACAAGTCTGGCCTTATTCTAGATTACCTTTCCATCTTCATTCAAATTATTTCTAAAGACCCATTTTGTATTAATGATATTTTTGTCTTTACGTCTCAGAACTAACTCCCAAGTTTCATTTTCTTAACTTGATTCAATTCTTCTTCCATAGTATTTGATGGTTTCATCTATTAGTCTATTTTCTATTGTTTTTATGCATACTTTTAGACATTATTAGACAATCCTTTTAGACAATACGCTTATGCTATGCTATCTTTTCATGCTTATTATACAACCTTGGACCTAAATTATAGTAATGGAAATATAGTTATGATATAGTAGCATTGCATGGTTTATATATGAGTGTGTATGAAATGTGGATGAAATTTTGTGTTTAATCATGGTAGTTAGCTTTGTGTATATGTCTTGTGGATTAACCTCTTGTAGCCTGAGAAGATACTGCATCTCACAGTAAAAGGAAGACTTTGAAAATGAAACAAAAGAAGTGCCAAATCAAGCTGAATGCAATAATTATCATGTGGAGACACTAGATGGAGTTGGTCATGCATCATTATGATAGCTAATAAGGTGTTGAGAAGAAGATTTTTTTTGTTGATAGGATTTTGGATGACTACTTGTGTGTTTTACATGCATATCTGTTTTACAGAGTTTCAATTCTATTAGAACTCTTCTTCTTTTTAGTTGTAGTTGAAAAATTCAAATCTTAACTATATACTTTGATATCTAGGAGTTTTAGTTAGTGATTGCAGTTAGGAGTTATGTTTAGAATAAACTTCCCAGTGCTTGTATATAGTCGATGGTTGAGTCCTTAGATAAGTGAGTTGATTTCAGTATTTTGTTATTGAAGTTACTTTTCAGTTTCAATTATCATCTATAGACATGTTAATTATTCAGAATGATTTCATTGAATACAGTCCGTGAGGAAGATTTTGTGTAATCTTTTGTGATGCGTAATGAATGAAGTTAAGTTCTTATGAATGTGTAGAATCTGAAGGGTTATATTTGGTTTAGTTAAGTGAATACAATCACTTGAGCAAGCCACTCAAGGTAACTGTTTTTCACTATGTTTGCAGTTGTTTATTTCTATTTAGCGGTTATTTTTGTTTATCATTACTTCATAAGTTGCATGCAAGTTAGAATAGATTCTCATATTTTGATTATAAGTAATGAATGTTCATGAGCATGGTTACAATTAGTTAGCTTGTAGTTCTATGGAGATTAGAATAAGTTTAGTTACTAGTCTTGATAAGTTTTGAGTGGGTATAATAATTGTTTATTAGCAATAGTTCAGTTACAGGTTAAGTTGTAGGCACCCATGGCCATTAGCACTAGTTTGTTTCTTTCATTGTTATGCAATTCTATAAATTTCCAGCAAGTAGAATACCTTAATTAGGATAACCTAGGTAGCCTCAAGTATTTGAAGACATATTTAGTGTAGCAACATCACAAGTTTACAAACCTTGGTTGAAACTTTAATGTAGTCTTTACAATGTTGAGTGGACTGTTTGTTGAAAATAGGATGCATTTAATTGCAATCCTAAACATTATTTATTTTGTGTATCTCCTAAGTCCTTGGAAAGTGTTCTCAAACACTAGGATTAGAGAGAGACTAATATATGATGAAATAATCATGTTAATTGACATTTGTAATTAATTCTAAATGTTAGGAGCATGTGAGGGCGTCTAATATGAGTTCCTAAATAATAGGGGTACATGGGGCTCCCACATGGTTGGTGACACTCACCTTGAGTTCAGTTAACTATTTGGACTAAGAGAACACTTTTGAATGCATGTAAAGATCCTAGGAGTTAGGGTTTGATGTTTACATGCATGAAGTTCAGTTCAGTTCAGAATCAATTTAGTTTAGTTCAGTTATGGTTCAATTATCTTCAATTAGTTTTAGTTGAATGCTAGTTGACTTCAATTAACTTGGAATGCATGACTAATGACTTGAGTTGCATGACAGATAATAGGGACTACCTTTAGTTAACAAAGGATGATCATTCTTGCATGAATGGTGGAGAGAAATGTTTCAATTAACAAGAAATGACTTGGACCCAACTTGGGCGCCCAAGTTGGCTTTTTGGAATTAACTCCTTTGCATGATGAGATATTTCAGAAGGCTAAGTTAAGTGGGTCCACTCTTGGGTGCCAACTTTGAGGATAAAGCCTTGAAGATATTTATAGAATAAAGGTTGAGTTTGCACTTTAATTTGGGATGCCCAAATGGATGAAGATGAGGATTTGGCATTGTTCTTCACGACATAACTTTACTTGCAAGAGATAGCAATACCTTTTAGGGATAGGGGTTGATAATTGTAATTGTAACTCTTGTGGAGTTTACAAAGTTGTTTAATACCTATTTATCTCAAGCAAGTTGAAGAGAGTTATTATCAGGTTTATTGTAGGTTGTGAAGAATATTTGGTGAAGGAAAAAGAAGCATTCTCAAGCAAGAATTAGAGTTATTGTAATCTACTTTAGAGATTGAATAATACATTAATTCTTGGTGGAGTTTTTTCCTGAAAGGGTTTCTCCATGGTATATGCTTGTGTATCTTTCTAATATCCTGTCTACACCTTCTGTCTTCATTCTACAAATGATCAAATGAATTAATTAGATAATCACCCACAAAGAATCTGTAACAAAGAATACATATTTAGATCATCAATCATAAAGTTTTACAAAGTATTAAGCTACATAAATACCTCAATTTTCAACACTATTAAGGTAGTAATACCTCTGAATTATGTGGTTTCTACCAAGTTTACAATATACTAGTTTAGACTCTACATTTTGGGAACCATTTTGAGGATGGTGTTATCCTCATAGACTCATTTTCCAAGATTTCATAGTTTAAACTTTGTTTATAGTAGTAGGACTGTTATACTTAATCTTTTTCAACACACCAGAAAGTTACACTAACATTGTGTAAGATCGCTACTATACAAAGTCATATTTATTGTATGCGGAGGTAGCAAGATTCTTTGGGTAGATTCCTTCCATCTACACACCAAGAAGCCATAGAAAAATTGGTGACTCTAGTACTCAGAGCAAGGGTAATACTGAAGAAGAAATTTCCCTATCACCAACATCTAGCACATGGAAAAAGGGGACATACCGAACCATGGGTGATGCAATGGATGATCTTGAGCGTGTAACCTTTGAGTTCCCAATCACCAACCAAGAAAGGGATATTGTGTTGAAGAATATTCCTTCTGAACAACATTACCAATCTTTTATGGGTCGGTGATTGAAGAACTAGATACATTTATGTTTGAATTTGATGTGCTATGCAAAAGTTATGACTATAATTTTAATGCTCTTAGGCTCAAACTCTTCCCCATGACTCTAAAAGATGTAGCCCTAAGATGGTTTATGGGATTAGGCAAGGATGTTGTCCCTGATTGGGATACCATGAAAATATTGTTCTTGGAAAAGTACCAAAACTATTGTAGAGGACTTGGTAGGAGGAGAGATGATATTTTTAGAATGTCATAGAAGGAGGATGATCCATTAGAAGATTATGTGGAGAGATATCAGTTTTCTTTGAAGAAAAACCCAAAGGACAAGTTATCTGAAGAATCCCTCAAGTTAGTATTTTTGAGAGGGGTCAATGAGGACTGTATGGATTCCCTCAATATTATTGGGCAAGGGGATATCTCTCAAATACCATTTGAAGACATTTGCAAGGTTTGTAGAAATTATTCTAGGACCTTCACTAAGAGGCCAAGAGGAGAGAGGATATCCACTATTGGAAAATCATCTACTGGGGTTTCAAAGATAGAATTAAGTAATTTGTTGTCCAACATGAAGGACATTATAAATCACCTAGAAACTCAGTTGGACACTCTCCACATCAAGAAGAAGCAAGAGGAAGCTGAAGCAATTCTCACCAAATACTGCCCAAGTTGTAGGCAAAGGAAAGAAAATTGTAAATGCACGAGGGTGGCTAGTATTCAACAAGACAAAATTGAGAAACTTGATTTTAATCCATTTGAAGGAGATGATGGACAAATATTTTATATAGTTCAAAGAAGGCCATGGAAACTAAGACAAGGTATGCCACAAGACCCTCTTAACTTCAATTCATCTTTTCCAATTGGAAATAAAAAAAATTATGCTTGGAATTCTCGACCTTGGTCAGGTAATCAAAACCAATGAAAAAACTCTTAACAATGGCCACAACCTCAAAAAAATTGGAATCAACGACAACCAAATATTTGGTCACAACAAAATTTCTAGGGTTCCAATTACAATCTCCAATGGCCAATACAGTAGAACCCATGGCAGCCTCAATGGAAAAATGACCAACAATGGCAACAATAAAACATGAATTATTAGCAACCTATGCTTCCTTCTCACCCCTAAAAACAAACCATTATGCCTCCATCAAATCCCACATCTTAGCCACCCAGACCACCACAATTACCTACCTAACCTACACCTAACCCTAACAACAAGCCTGTTTAGCAGGCTTATACTAATGAGGCTATGCAATACCCCATTTATGGGGTAGAGGTGAGTGATGTTCACCTTAGGTCAGAGAAACAACTAGCTGGACCTTCATCCCCTTAAATCACTAAGATGGGGGATGAGGAACTTATAGTTGAAGCTTCAGAAAAATCACCTCTAGAACCTGAGTCAAATCAGATACACCAAACTACCTCAAGTCCAAAGCTTCATTTCCTTGAACACTTATCCATTAAAAAACATCACACATGGGCTAAGATAGACCTATTAGGTTAACTAAAGGATGTAAGCATTAAGATTCCTCTCATCCAAGCTATTAAAGATATCCTAATTTATACCAAAACTATGAGGGACCTATGTCTTAAGAAACCGCGGTCAGATAGTTCATGTCCTAGGAAACCTTGTTGATATCATGTTAGGAAACATTACTATCCCTAAATACACAGACCTTGGTAGTTCAATAGTGGACGTTAAGATTAATGGGACCCTTATCAAGAACAATTTGATAGACTTAGGGGAAACAATCATTGTCATGACTAAACAAACACTACAATTACTTTAGTTAGCCAACTTTAGACCTACACAAACTATTCTACAGTTGGTTGATAGGTCAATAATCAAGCTTGAAGGAATCATTGAATATTTATTTATTTCATTAGATTATTAGTAATATACTGTTGATTTAATAGTTTTACAGCCAAAGGTTAATCTTGCAGGATATCCACTCATCTTAGGAAGACCATGGTTAACTATAACCGATGCATTCATTGGCTATAGGTCTATCAATATGATAATATCTAATGGGACTGCGACCAAGAAATTGGTCCTCTATCCTCCAACCTAACCTTATGTTGATCTTGAGGAAACTATTTGGCCCACTTTGGATGAGGAAGATAATTATTCTCTACAGACTTTGAGGACAATAGAACACAACCCTTTGTTGGATGATCAGGATGAAGATGAGATGATTGCTCATATAATATAGAATGACTGTGGTAGGATCCCACAACAACATGATTGTCTCACATGCCTACAAGACCCCTTGCAAAATATTATACTCGCCAATTCCTCAAAAGAAATATCTCAAATATTTCATTCCTTACTACCACAATGGTGTGTACCAATCATTCCAAGCCTTGAACTCTCATCTGTACAATAATCATCCAAAGAATTAGAAGTCATGTCAGGAAAAATGCTGAACATAAACAATGCATTGACCGAGGAGCAACAAAATTTCCTAACTACTGTGCTGCAAGTACACACATCAACATATGCATGGGACTATTATGATATGAAAAGTATAGATCCTGATTTATGTATGCATATGATCTATATCAATGATGGCTATAGACCCTGTTGTCAATCAGATTGCACCCGAACGCTTGAATAGTTAAATTCAGCAATCTGTTGAAACATGGAATGATTCTCAGGCATGTGGGTTGCCTAATTTTGAGAATCAATCTCCAGAGAGGGTTGGTTCCCTGATGAAAACCTCCTAAAAAACTAACTGACTTGGCTGGAAAAGAGATAGAAAGCTTGCTTGAATTGAAATCCTAAAGCTACGAGAGGTGATTACACCTAAACGATAATGACTTGCAACTATGACTCACAATAAACTTCTCAAAAACTCTAATCTGCACAACCTAATTTAATAATTTAATCACTTAAATGATTTAAATAGAGGCTTTGACCTAATGCAATATTGAGGGAAAATGAGGTTTTCACGACAAAATTTATTAATCAATTTATAAGCACAATGCATAACCAGTGAACTTAAACTAAATTGCATACATATATGTGAAAAAGACAGAAAAAATCAAAGGTTTCAGAATTGAAACACAGTAATTCCTCGATCAAATTCTTCACCAAAATAATGCTTGAAATCTAGAAGGAAAACTCTAAAGTACTGAAACTCAAAGGAATCTTCTGTAATTACACAATTTGAACCTGTAAAAAACACTGCTGTATTAATCTGAAAACTGAGTTAGAAGATGATTCGCTTTGCAGAGTGCAAAGGCTGAAAAACAAGAACTAGACTTGAAAAAGATAAACCTTTTCAATATATACAATTGAGAATGCACCTCAAAGTGCATGAAAAAGCAACTAAAAGTCAACTTCAGTGCGAAAGTGATAACACCAAGGTAAAATCCGAGCAGAAGAAAAAATCCCTGAAAAATAAGGTTCAAACTCATGCAAAAATGAGTGAACTCAGTCTCGAACTTGCAGTCATAAAGCATGCAACTGATTTGCAACTCAAAACTAAACTGGAAATCTCTGGACATGAGCCAAAACATGCAAAAATCCTCTTTTCTTTAATCAATTCGCCTATGAGAACTGAAACTCCATCTCTTGTATAAATTGATCATGCATGATTTGGGGGTAACTTGACATTAATGTTTTCATTTTAAAATAGTTAAATTAATTAAATGATTTATACTCCATCATTTAATTAACTAACTTTACATTGTATTAATGCAACACACTATATAAAATTTAATAAGGACTGACCCTTATCCCAATTCTTAATATCTACCCATCTTTACATGATGTACTCCACTTTACTTATGTTTTCTTTTGCATGGTTTGGAAGAAGGTAATAGTATTATTAAATATTAAAGATAACCAAATAATTATCTTAATATTTAATATATAATAGTTTTTCTCTAAATATATTATATATTAAATATTAAGGTAACAAGACACTACCTTTAATATTTAATAAATTGAATATTTTGATAATTCATGCAAAACAATTCTAATTTTGCAAACTCTTGTCAAACCTTTCTTAAGCCACGGGCTTCATCTATATCATAATGCTTTAATAAATGTTTTATATGCCTCTCCATTTGCATTATTAAGTCAATGACTTAGCAAATCATGACCATGGCAATGAAATTATTTATTTTATTTTTGAAAACATAAAGTCAAAATTAATCATTTCGAAATAGGGTAAAACTCACAACCCTAAAAATCTCACTCATTGTTTTCTTCATTTGATTTGGAGAAGCCTTGTGCCGCCATGGAAGGATTTTCAGCTTGAATCTCACTGTGAATCTTCTACTGTTCTTGTGGGGTTCGACCTAACTTTTATGGAAAGTCTTCATGCCTTCTTCAATGCCTGTCATGTTGATGTAAGTTATTCTTTTGTTGGAAATACTAGTATTTTCTTCCTTTTGTGACAAAGATAGACCCCCTAAGGCCGCGGTTGTACTAATGATTTCATGTGTATTTCCTCTTGTTCACGCCTTCTTACTGTATGTGCTTTGATCTATTCATTCTTCTTGACTGGGACTCAGCTATATGGGTGATTTGAGATGCCCTGTGCTATGCTCTTATTTTGTACATTTTATAACTTGCTTGTGGCTGCCATAAGGATTCTCTATTTCTGAAAATTATTCAATATGGCTGCAGCCTGTATCTCCATTTCTTTTTGTATTCAATTGTTTTTCTTTGAGCAACTATATAATAGCGGCCAACAATGTCATAATCACCTTTATTATGATAAGATTGTGCAAGATCGTAATATGAAAGAAACCCCTATGAGAGGGTGATTAGTTGAAATAAGAGCTATCAGTTGATTGTCCCACAAGAAATACTGACCCATGAAGGAAAATTGGTTGTAAAATGATTCAATGCTATTGCACAGTATGGGTATAATGAAAACCCTACATTACCATTCATTACTTCATGAACACTATTCGCTTGAAGATTCATTTTCTGTGTATTTATCTCTTTGATAAGCTCGACTCAAGCTCACTTAAAGCAGATAATGAACATCTTCCTTTATGTAAAAAACAAACTGTATGCTTTCCAGTACATGTCATTGCATAATTCCTGGGTATTTCCTTTTTGAGTTGGAGGGCTTGGCTTTATGATACCTTAAATTTTCTCATGCTTATCTTTCTCTCTGTATAATTCTCAATAACATCACTGTGTCTACTCACCAAACTCAATGTGAGTTTCATACCATGATTGCTTCATTCTGCTACCCATCCTTACATTTTCCTGAACTGGCATTATATTGTGTTGTCTTGAAACAACAATATAGATTTTTGTATATTATCTTCTTATTTATGGCTGCAACAAAGAATATTAAATTGTTCTCCCTATAAAACTCACTTCTTTGATAGCATTAAGCTTTATTTAGCACCTTCCATGGCTGATATGAAGAATAAAATATACAAGACTGACTTAATATTGAAACCTCCATTTATCATTAATGTTGTCTCACTTTGAGAATGATAAAAAGAAGAAGTAACCTTCTCTTTTTGTTGTTTCCAGTTGCTACATATGATTGATTCATGAGGCAGTAAATATGCCTATCCACTGTATGAATATTACTTGTTGTTTTCAGATTTATAAAATCATATACTGCCTGATGCATCTCTTATTGATGAACTATTTCATTGAATGCACACCTATTTCTTGGAAGTCTCTTATAGACCATGAACTGTTATTCTTTTTTCTTTTTCTTTTTAAAGGTAATTAGAGACATATTAAAAGCCTTTTAGTTTTGTAGCAGTAGCAATCTTACTTATGAATAAACATTTCAGTCCCCTGTAGACTGTAGTTTTTTTGTAATTTCTACCATGGTTGTCCTCAAGCCGAGAAGATAAATCAGTGTCATTTGAATTTGTTCCTTTAGTTGATTCTCATCAATAGATTGGCATTGCTGCTCGTTTTCCATGACTGTATTGTTATAAATCTGTACTTGATGTTGCTACAAATTACCTCTGTTAAGTCTTCATGTTTAATGTCTTGATATTTCTTATCTGGTACTTGAAATAAACATGCCTATAGAATGTTGTCTAAGCCATAATTGTTACTCCGTTGATAAATATTAGTGCCTCCTTTCATATACTCAAAGTTGGACTTTTGATTCAGATGTAACCTTCATCATTCCCCATGACTTGCAAAGGTTGTCTACTTCAAGAGTAAATTACTACATTTTGAAATTAATGTTGTTAAATACTTTGAAATCTTTTTGAAATAAGGTTGCTCGCATGATTATATCATTTAGTTTCAACAGCATTGATGCTTTTAATGACTGTTATCAACATTCATGAACTTGTGTATGGAACTTGAGAATATATCCTCTTTGATATGCTGAGCTCAACCCTTGTGGGAGCCCGTTTTGCTCCACATATCTGATAAAATGATCTCAAACATTATGAACCTATTCCTGCACATTGAAACAAACATTTTAGTAAATTAAAAAAAATTGAAAGCTTGCATTGAGTCATGTTTTTTTTCTTGATTATCAGCTTTTCATCTAATGAATGCTTGTTTTGATGCAAATTACATTTATGTCTGTAGCATAGGTGTAAGGTAGAATGTAATTCGTCATTGCTTAGAGTATAACTCTAACGCCACTCCTTTATAATTTTGCAGGTTCATGGAGTGAGGAAACGAGGCTACAACTGCTTAGAGACACAACGACTGAAGATACCAACGAAAGTGATTCATCATTACAGGAAATGATGAATTGCTCCTCTTCTTTACGCTTATGTTATTTTTAGTGGTGTAGTTTGTCCTTTAAAATTGTATTCATCATTTGATTGTCACAATCAAACTTAGTTACTCTCACAGCTTGTGCGAGATTCAACATTTTTACAAAATGAATAAAAAGCATTACTATGCAAGTTTTCTCAATTTTCTCTTTTAAATGCTTGCACAATAAAACTATGATTCAGATGTAAAATGATCTTCTATGATGATCAATGAATACTTCAAATAGATCAATGAAAATTTATATACCTATCAATGATGAATTTCATTCAGCTCTACCTGTTTGAGCTGGTAGTGAAAAATAGGTAACATACCCATTAGACAACTTCAAAGATGAATGAACCTTGCCTTGAGATAAATAGTCAAAGCCGAACTTCAAAAACTCTTGGATGTAGGCTTCATTTATCCTATATCTAACAGTGAATGGGTCTCACCTTTAGTCATTATTCCCAAGAAAGGTGGGAAATGGAGAGTATGTGTAGATTATAGGGAACTGAACATATCCACTAGGAAAGCCCACTTTTCACTGCCCTTTATATATCAAGTGCTTGACTCTTTAGCTAGGAAGAAGTACTTTTCATTCCTAGATGGTTTCAGTGGTTACAATCAAATAAAAATTGATCTAGAGGATCAGGACAAGATAATATTTACATGTCCTTGAGGTACTTATGCTTACTCTGTTCTACCCTTTGGTTTATGCAATGCTCCAACTACTTTTCAGAGAGCAATGCTCAACATATTTTTTGATTATGCTCATTACTGTATGGAGATATATATGGATGATTTGACCACATATGGGGAAACTTACGAGGAAGCCCTTAGCAATCTGGAAAAGGTATTAAAGATATGTAAAAAAAACTTGTCCATTAGTAATGAAAAATGCTTTATGATGATGACTCGGGGAATTGTTTGAGGACACTTCATATCTAGTGCAGGGATTTAGGTTGATCCACATAAGATAGAAATCATTTCTACATTACCTGTTCCACAAAAGCAAAGAGATATCAGAAGTTTCCTTGGCCATGCAGGTTACTACAGGAGGTTTATTAGAGACTTTAGTAAGATTGTTGCACCATTGTTTGTTTTGCTGACTAAAGATATTGAATTTGATTGGAAAATAGAGTGCCAACATTCCTTTGAAGAGTTGAAGAAGGCCTTAACCCAAGCACCTATTTTTAGGGGGAAAATTGGACCTTACACTTTCATATACATATTGATGCTTGAAATTTTTCTATTAGAGTAGTTTTGAGTTAGAAAGAGGGTAACAAAGAGTATGTTATTTACTATATTAGCAAGAATCTTTAGGGAGCAGAGTTAAATTATATTTTTACAAAAAGGAGATGCTAGTAGTAGTGTATGCCATCAATAAATTCAGGCATTACATCATTGTTTATTCAATTTTTTTCCACACAGACTATACAACTATCAGATATTTGATGAACAAGCTTGTAGTAGGGGGTAGACTAGTCAGATGGTTGCTCCTTCTAAAAGAGTTTGATATTACAATAGTGGAAAAATCTGGTAAAGCTAATGTAGTAGCATATTTTATGTCAAGGTTGCCAACATAATCAATAGAAGGGGTAGTAGATGACTCATTTCCAAATGAAAACTCACTTTCTCTTAATGTGCATGTACCTTGGTATGCTGACATTGCAAATTATTTAGTGACAGGGTAGATTCCACCACACTTTTCTCCTAGGAAAAAGAGATAGTTGTTACATAAGTGTTTTCCATACTCTTGGGTATCAGGTTATCTATTCTACACTGGCCTTCACAACATCATGAGAAGGTGCATAAGGGAAGATGAAATCTATTATATCATGAAGGCTTTCCATGATGAACAGTGTGGGGGTCATTTTGTAGCAAAAAGAACAACATTCAAAATCCTCACAACTGGTTATTATTGGCCAACTTTACACAAGGATTTTATCAGGTACACAAGGAGTTGTGATAGGTTCCAAAGAATGGGTAAACCAACAAGGAGTGATGAAATTCCATTGTAGCCTTAGTTAACACTAGCTCCCTTTGATAAATGGGGTCTAGACTTTATTGGACCAATCTCAACTACTTTTGACAAGGAATATATCTTAGTTTGCATTGATTATCTGACTAAGTGGGTAGAAGTAAAGGCATTACAATTTGTCAAAGATGGAAATGTGGAGAAATTCTTGTATGAGGATATTTTTACTAGGTATGGAGTACCTAGGGAAATTGTGACTGATCAGGGTCAACAATTTTCCTTAGACCTCATCACCAAATTAGTTGAATAATATCAAATCAGACACAAAAATTCAACACCTTATCACCCTTAGGCCAATGGTCAGGTGGAGGTTACCAACAGAGAAATTGAAAGTATTCTAACCAAGAAAGTGCGATTACATAGAAAATATTTGGTTGCTAGGTTACTAGAAGTAGTATGGGCATATAGAACAATCTGGAAAACAACTGGTTTTACACCCTATGAGCTAGTATATGGAAAAATAACTGTCCTTCCAATTGAGTTTGAATATAAGACATTAAAGACAATAGTAGAGTTGGAAATGGATCTCACGATAGATCAAAAGGAGAGGTTACACCATTTAAATGGTTTGGATGAAATCAAGATGGAGGCCATCCATCACACTGAGATAGTACAACAATAGAGGACAAAGTGGCATGATCGATATATCAAAACAAAAGAATTTATTGTAGGAGATTGGGCCTTATTATATGATTAAAGATACAAGGATTTCAAAGGGAAACTCCAATCCAAGTGGTTAGGACCTTATGAGATCAGCCAAATCTTTCCTAATGAAGCAGTAAAGTTGCATACCATAGATGTAGTGAGGTTCTCACTCCTAGTTAATGGCCACTGATCGAAACTTTATAAAAAATCAATACAAAAGGAAGATTTTATTTTCTCTCTATTTCAGCAGTATGGACCTCACAGTGATCAAGATACAAGTTCAAAAACATAGAGTGAAGCCTCAATGACAACAACAAATATACTAAGTCCTTCAGGTGATTGAAAGATAGAGCTACACAAATCAATCCCTGAGATCAATCACTCAGGATTAATTTCTTCTTCTACCTCACAAGCACACACAATACAGTTATAATGATGTACATACTTTTTCCAATGGGACCTGTCTTATATATACAACTGTTAACATTCAAAAAGGACCCTATTGCACTAGGAACCTATAACACAACTATAATAATACAAGAAGGGACCTGATGCCGAAGGTACCCGTAGCACCGTTTAGCAGAAAAATTTCAAATCACTCGATGCCACATTAATTACAGTTCACACGTTCTCACCTCAAAATTCTCACATGCAATATCCATCTTTTCATAATAAGTACCTATAACATGCCTATTTTATTTCTTGCTACCAATTCAAATTTTAAACGTTTTAACTGTCACACCACCAACTATTATTTTTCTATTACCTTACATCCGCCACCTCACCATTCATTCACCTATAATTACTTCTTGTCACATCAAATCAAATTTTAGATACATGATATTCAACTCACACGTGTGGTGTTCAATTAGTCACCTTCGACAAGTACGCAAGGTACACTATCATAATTATCAAAGATTTCTTAATACTTTCATTATGTCTTTCATATTAAATTAAACATGCAATATATTCATAACATTAATTTCCATACTTTCTAATCATACCCTTGCCTATCACAAGTTCAAGTGAGGTCACTTCAAACCTTAAGTTGGGGGGAGGGTACAATTCAACCAATTTTTTTTAATTTTCACCACCTAAAACCAAATGCAACATATTGATATGACATGCAAAGCCCTCCTAAAATTGCACCTACTTTTTGTTGATACTTTCAATTTCCAATTCCCTAATCTTGTGAACTTGGGCTAAGTCGAACCCAAAACCTATTTTTGAGCTCAATTAAGTTGATACTAAGAAGGCGAGTTGCAGTTATAGTATAGTGGTACTGGAAGTGCATGAGGGAACAACAGAATAAGAGAAGGGTTTGAAGGTGGTGTAGTGGAATTGAGCTAAATTTTCAAGGTTAATGCATTGAGTAGAAGTTAAAGAGATTCATAATGGGAGATGGTGTCATTAGGAGAGATTCGTCAACTCACAAACAAATACTAGAAGATGCAATGATATTACCTATCTTCACAAGAGTGGGTTGGCTCAATTATTTCCTAAAAGTGAAAAAATTTGACAATGATATAGCAAGAAGGTTTGCAACCACATTGGTGCATGATGAAGCAATGGTAAAAGGGTTGTTAGTGGATGCATTTGAAGTTGCCATAACACATGTATCTGGGTTTCCTAGAACTGGAGCAGAGTTTCTAGCACGTGCACATGCAGTGGTTGCAAGAGAGGAATTATGTAAGCGAGGAGAGAATTTGGATTTGTCACAAGGTACAAAGAGGATTTATCTTCCATGGTTTTGGGCTAATTGTGCTTCATATGTCATTAGATATCTTACTTGTGACAGTAGAAAAAATCTTTTGTATATTGAACATTTCAAATTGCTTAGTCACCTTCACTATAATAGGCCGGTAAATGTGCCAAATTTTCTTTATAATATGTTAAAAAGAATGGCATCAAAGTATCAAAGGAAATAGAGTGACAATGTCTTATCACATTACTATTTTATTTCCCTCTTAGTAAAGAGAATCTCAAGAATTCAATACCCACAGGTAGCTTGGGAAGATTTTGTAAAATGTTAAGATATTAACAATTTACTTGAGGCAACTGTAGTATCTCAAACTTTAAAGCCACAAGTTGAATCTGTAAGAAAAAGTTCTCCTATCTCACCTACGACTTCACCTACCCATAGTCAAGGTGAGCCAAAGGAGCATAATGTGCCAGAGTCTAGGCCACCAACAGTGGAAGAAATTCCATCTTCTTCAAAACCACCAAAACCCAAGAATAAAAGAGGTAGTATATCCACAACATCCACACCTTCTAAAACAAAGAAGAAAAAGAAGGATGCTTAAAAGAAAAAAAGGGATGTTGAAAAGGAGACACCTACACCTAGAAGTTCATGTCGATTGAAAAAGCAAGATGCTTTGAGGGGGGTGTAGAAAAGCCTGAAGAAGGGGAAAAGGGCCAGGAATAGTAGGAGTAAGATGTGATGTTGGTTGAGACATATTTTGAAGGGAAGGGAAATATCCCTAGAAATGTGCATACACTTGTGAAGAGGAAGAGATATGTGTCTACCACTTTTGACTCAGATTCAAAAGATATGTTTATTCCCAAGAAAACATAAAAGAAAACCCCAGATAGTCCTACCTATGAAGACTATATAGGGGGAGGTAATGAGAAGTTTCTGGAAACTAAAGAAATTTTTATAGAAGATAGAGATGTCAAGAAAGAGCTTCATGAAGCTTTGGAAATAATAAAACATTTGGAAGAGTTAGTGTAAAGATATTAAAAGAGAGACAAGGAAAGGGAAACAAAAATACAAGAATTAGAAGAAAAATTACAAACATATGGCCACATCGCAAAACTGGATTTATTGGCACAATTGGCCATTACCAAAATTTGGGATGCAAAACTCATAGTACCAAATCAGAGACCTCCTCCCATTATAACTCCAATTCACCATACAACCTTGTCTCTTGGTTATCAACTATGGAAGGTGATTGATGAGTTTGCACAAGAAAAAGAAAAGTGGAAGAAAGAAAAATAATCTTTGATTGAAGAACATGCTAAGGTGTTGGAAGGGAAAGATATTGAGCTCAGAAAATCAATAGTTAAATTGGAAGAAGTGGCAGATAAAGTTGCTCAAATCATAAGATGCAAACCTCGAGCAAGGACATATGCACTATTTTGCAAGATTGTTTTTTGAGTTTTCAATTCAGTAGGCTAATCAACAACCAATTTTTTGAGATTAGCAGGGTGTTGGTGTTTCCAAATTAATAGATCAAATGAGTCCTAAAGAATAGCCAATTTCTTATACTCAGACTCAAAGATGGATTTGACCAACTGACAAGATTCAGTCAAAGACTGAAATCTCCTACACTTCTGGCTCTACAAGATCAAGGGGGGTCTCCCTTCATAATGCCTAAAGACTTATTTCAATTATGCACATACATTGCATTTTAAAGCAGATAATTCCCAATGACAATATACCAAGGAAAGCATTGACAACTTCAAGTCTGGCTATATTTTTGGTATCACAACACTTACTCAGCAATTGGGAAGTAGAATTAAACATTAAACCTCAACCCAACAACATAAATTAAAATGATTTTGAATTTATATATTGTTTCTAAAATGCATTAAGTTGAATGACAAATTAGTGCCTAATTCTGGGCCATGGAGACAAATATATAATCATAAAGAAAATTTCATCAACAAATAAAATTCAACTAGTGGATTTAAAATTGCTAATGCTTTGCACTAACATACCCACTCTTCTTGTCATCCAAGTTCTTCTTACAGATCCACCCTGCACACTTGAAATCACAATCATTTGCTCAAAGTAATTTAACTACTTCTTTGAAATAGAACCATGAACACACAACACAATCTCGGGGAAATTGAGATGACAAATTCAACATACTTTGTATATTAAATTAATGACTTTAAGTGTACAAATTTGGAGACAATTTGATGACAACCATGCTCTGTTTGCACAAACTAATTGATATTTACTCATGAAATTGAGACATTACAGTTACATATTTTGTTTGTGACTCAAACTCAACATTTTCTATCTACCCAATCCCATAAAAAAATTAAAAACCCTTTACAATGAGAAAAGAATGAGAAGATATAGAAGGAAGAAGAGCCCCAAAATTAATTCATTGAAGACACATGTAAGCTTTATCCTCCATTAATTAGCAGCAAGAAGTTGGGAAAATACTCTCTTCTCTCTTCCTTTGCAATAACAAACTTTGCCTCTGTATTTTGCTTGCCTTCACCTTTTTTCTGCAATAGAAAATTCACCTTTTTATGAAAAAAATTCATCCCATCTTCCATTCTACCTTGCAATTGAGAAAATTAGTTCTTCCCCTGTGAAAATCCCTTTTACTCTGCCCTTTATAATTTCACTTCCCAGCCAATAGAGTTTTCTCACTTTTATAATAGAGCCTTTAATAATATGTTTGCATTAGGAAAAATATTTCACCCATCCTTCACTAAAGAATATTAAAATATCAGTGGAGGCATTGATTTATTTAAAATATATTGTGGTGCACAATATTTTCACCTGTATTAAAAGCTTTTTTCTTTTAAGATTTTCCCTTGGGCAATTGAAAAATTACCCGCATCCTTTGCATTCATTTATTTTGACCAAAGTTTTACTATGCACTTAATTTTTAATTCCTTTTTATGAAAAATGAAATATTTTTAAAAAAATCATTTTATCGGGCAAACAAAAGACATTTACGCATGCCCTTAAAATTCTCACATCATTTAAATTTTTTGAGGAAGATTTTAAAACCTTTTGATGTCGAGCCCCTTTTTAAAACCTTTGCTCGGGCTCATTGCCTTCACCATATATTAAACACCTTTTACCCTTTTAATTTTTATGGGCCCACCAAACCACATGGTGAAAGCCCGTGCACCTTGCGACACTCCCACCAACATCACCCTTAGTCTCGCATGGCTCATGGGTGACGGTCTAGATGCACCCACAACACCAGGTTCATCCTGGCTATTCATTCCTTGCTCTGCCCTAATTTCATCCTTTAGCCTCTTTTCATTCATTCTGCAATTCTTCGATCATGACGGTTCTTGCAACATCTTGTACCTATGTAAAAATTTCCTTTACAATATCAGACATGTTAGCTATTTTTTTAGAACCAAACTTAATCTCAGTCCTTACCTATGAATTTTCCAGAACTCAATTATCAGCAAGTTTGAGGATTGGCCAACACTTAAATGAAGCATTTATAACTTCACTTCTTCTCTTCGGGCTCTGTGAGACCTAGGAGGGTAATCCTAAGCATGCTCATAATATCTCAACTTGATCAAGAGCATTTCCTCACACAAATGTATTCCTCAAGAAACCAACATCATCTAAGGCTTGGTAGACCTCTTATGAAATTGCTATTTCTTTCAGGGGATACGCTAATACTGAAGGTTGGTGTGGTATAATTTAAAGTATGTTATGAATTCATTTCCATTCTAAATTTCTAGCCAAATTCATTACTAGCTCAGTCAACAAAAAGATAGACTAATAGAAAAACCAGTGCCCTATCTGAGGGAACAATGGAGTCATACTTTGCAATCAATCAGTAATACAACTATAATTGAACATCAATAATCAATGGACTATCAACATGCTACTTTGTAACACTCAACTCTCTACGTTTTAAAACATTGCTTCCTAACCAAGTCCTATATTCTTTTCCCACAAACCAATGGTCTCATTTTAGCATTAAATCAACTCATTGAATTGAAGCACAAACAAACCCATTCATTTAATGCAAATGACAGAAGACAAATGAAATTATAATTAACAATTTCATTCATAATTTGCAAGAAAATAAACAGGAGAGCAATATTTTAGAACTAATATTCTCTTTCATTACTGATATTGCTTTGTAAAACTATATTTAAGATCATCATACAACATAACTTATGCCCTAGACCGGCTTTCTGATATATTCACTAATTTATCTATTTACATTCTATTTGCTCCTTGAGCATAGCTTTCACCTAGACCTTTCTTGGACTCAAAATTTTCTGAACTCCCTTAACTTCAACCATAAAATCCCCTCTATAAACAAGGGAGTAACAAGCATCTGGTTGAGTTACAATTTCATTCCATTTCATTTCAAAAACCTAATTTCAACCGATTCCTCAAAAAACTCCCCAGGCAGTTTCATGCATTCATTTGAGAACGGGGGAAGAAAAAAGAAAAAACACGTGCATGATACTATTAGTCATTGTTGCCATGTCCATGTTGAACAAAAAATATTTTGTATCATATTAGTCGGAGGACCTCCACATTAGCATAGAAGAGTAAAAGACCAAAACCACAAACATATTGAAAAAAATACATCCTATGCAAAGGCCATGGTGTCATCGAAAACAAAAACAAGGAGAAGAACTTATTTTGAGTCGTTAGCATTAGAGAATGCTCAACCACTCCTTGTTCATAATGAAATCGGAGGAACCATTACCACATCATCATCAAAGCTCCCATATGGCACTAAAGAGAGAAGATGTTGGCCATATCCCTAGTCAGTATCACCTTCAGCATCCAAAGGACTATCAAAGAGCACAATGGGAGAATTATGTTTTCCCAAGCAGGCCCTATGACCCTTGTCTTTTTTCCTGGCCTTCTTCGCTGGCTGAGCCAACTCCTTGCCCTTAAAATTGACCATTTCTTCTGGAATGGTCCTATTTCTCAAGTTGTAGGTACTCTAAACAATTTCTTTCTTCTTGTGACCTCGAGCCCTCCTCTTACTATTTGAAACCTCAGGGGATGCCTAGTTTGCTTGCTCAGTTACAAACATATCCTCATAACACTCAAACATATTAAGCCGGCTAGACCTCCTAACAGGCTGAATTGGTACACCAGTCTTTCCCATCTCTAAAATGAACAAAAGTTGACAATTCAAAAGACTCTGAATCAAAGTTGTAGGGAAACACACCTACAAACCCAAACAATTACACCCAGTCCCAGAAAAGGAATTCCTAAACAGACTAGAGCATGAAATACAGAGAGCCCAATTGAATACTAACTCACCCAGGACAAGAACGTTCACTATTCAACTCAGGGAGAATTAGCACCTTCACACTTCTTCACTAACCCACACCTCTCATTCACTGCAGACTGAAAAGATGGTGAAGACAAACAATGAGCAATCTGCATTAAATAGACAATTTGGAGCATGCAGAAATTAATGATTCAAGAACTCCTCACGCGAGCGAGTTGATAAATTAGTAGCTTGGCTTTGAATCTAGGCTGTCGATCTTAAAGCATTTAAAACTTCATCTATGGCGATCAAGAACATCGTTTTTTAGCCATTAGCAACTTGTTTCCTAGAAATCAAAGATGCCACCTCAAATGTTGCCGTTTTCCCTTAATCTTGATTAATCATACATGATTTGACAATTAACATGCATCGCCAAATCAATCCATGCTCCTTCATTAATATCGATGAAGTACATAAGACCGACGTTTTGGAGAGAACAGTTCCTCATATACTTCATCACTCATCACTGGCCTCACCCAAATTTTAGGGTACAATCAATGATGAGAGTATTGTCGCGATGAAGTTTAGTATGTTGGATCATCTTGTTTTAAAGCCACATCAACGGTTTTCCATTTATCTCGCTACTTTCCTTTTTACTTTTTATGACATCCTCAAGAATCTGTCATGTTGCCTTTTCTAGCAATAGCCGTTACCTATCGCTGATGCATCTTGTCCATCATCAACTCCATCAGTGATGTAAGCATCCATGCGATGAAGTCTCAGCCCTTAGATCTGTGGCCCGTCCTTGATCACATTCATTTTCCCATCGCACATCGCTAATTTAAAATTCGCACCTTGTATCCAATTAGCAATTGGAGATGCATCAAAGACGCTAGGTTAAGACATGTACACCTACATGAAAATCAACGATACAAAAGACATCACACATAAGACCTTTTCAAATTAGTGAACGAAACCTTACAAAGAATCTCATTGCTCATCGTTGTTTTGAAGCTTAAGCCTTGGAAAGAATCCACAATGAGCGATAAAATACAAAAGCAACAAGCCATTTCTCTTCGCTAATTCTCCTGATATAGTTTACAAGAAATTAGAAATGAGAGATTCTCATAGTGATCCAGAACACTTATATCACGGATCGCTAATATAGAACTTAACACTCAAAACAAATATGCAATATGCGATGCATAGGAGATTCATCATATCGCTCATCGCTATTGGAAATTTACTGTTTTATAACCATCGGTGATGAGCGATACATATAAGAACATAAGATCAAAGGCCATCGCTTATCGCTATTACAATACTCAATGCTCAAAAGCCATTAGCGATAGGCGATCTTTCAACGATAGAAGGAACATTGCTCATCGCGCATTGATATCAAGAGCTCCAATAACTATTCGCGATGAGCGAAAATAAAGAAATATCGCTCATCGCTTATCGCCAATTTGGAACATACACTTATGAAGTAATCAACGATGAGTGATAAGGATAAATGGCCAACGGGTCTTAAGTGAAAACTTTTAAGCACGTGCTCTTAAGTTGTTCTAATGAAGGGGACCCTCTAGGACCATACGAAAGAAAAGGCTCAAAAGTTCCTAAGTCATAAAATGCAAAGGATGTAAAGGCCAAAAAGGATCTTTACTTAACCTTATAAAAATTAAGAGACTTAGACCTAGGCATGGGGGACCGGTTACCCGATCACAATGAATGGCATAAGATGTTTTAATGTGACCATTCATTGTCATCATGATGGACTTCCCTTCTATCCATACGATGGTGCCCTTCTAATACTGATATCTCCATGTCTCTGCTTCTGAATAGAATTTCCTCAAACAATTTTGATCATTTTCATTGTGTTAAATTTCCTTGCAATTTCAAAGTGGCCTCTTTCAACTAGTTCGATGGTGACTTCAAGCATCATTAACATTTCTTTCTCTCGGTGCCTAACACCTTACAACGTTGTCTTCAAGCCTTCTATGGATACGGTGACTTGTCCTCATCTTGCCATGGTTCTTCCTTATAATAGTGATTGAGCCAAAAGCAATAAAATGTTAGTGCCTCTGCTAAACATGGATTCCTCAAATGATTTGATGCATTTTAATTTTCCCAAATTGCTCATGCGCAAAATGGACATGTGTCAGATTTATGCAGAGAACAAAGATATTTCTTGCAGCCATTTCTTGACACTGCATTAAACCTTCATTTGTAATATCCAACTGACCTCTTTCAGTTGTTTTAGTGGTCGCCCCACTATTTGCAGCAAACATATTTCCTTATATCCACACCACACATCACAGTAGAGTGTTCGAGCCTCCCCAAGACATGATGAGGCATTCATCAGATCCCTCCTTTGTGAAAGATATCTAGAAACCTCAACTTTGCAATTTCTATCATTTTGAGTTAAACTTATGTTCTGTATCAATATAGATACATTTCCATTAAGTCCTCCATGACTCTTTGGCAGTGCTGCTAGCATTGTGTCTTACCACTTCTTGCTAGACCAACCACTATTGTCACTGCACCAAAAGGAATACCTCCACATAAATCATTATTTAGACCACTTAAATGTGTTTGAAAATGGCCATGTGATGGCTCATTTATGATGTGATCCTTCATGACTGAAAGAACAGTGCGACAAGGTGGGCATGCAATTTCGTTAATTCGAGTTACCTCTGCAGATAGTGAATCTAGTGACACGTCTAATAGCTCCATTAGTTCCAACTATGTTTTACACAAGACATCATTTGGCTTAGGAATATCATAGAAAACAAGCACATATCTATGTATGTATATGCTTCCGGCATTGTATCTTTATCTACTTTTGTAACAAGAAGCCTCTTGGAGTTGATTCAACACATCCACTTGGTGCATATTCCAGGAAATGATCTCATTCCATGAGATAAAATTTCATTGAGGTTCTATTTCAAACATTTTCTATATGCAATGCTTCCACATTTGCATGCATATTTTTCCTTTGCTTCATACATGTTATCCCTTGTTCAACATCTTTATCCACTTGATGGCATGACCTACAAACTCTATAATTGAAAAATGGATATTGATTTTCCTTCAAACCCTTGAGGGAAATTATGATAGTTCACTCCTCCATACATTGACCTATTGAAAGAAATTTACTTGAAGTGATCGCCACAATGCAATACTTACAGTTTTACAATTGTGCAAAGCATGTCGAGTCCCCAAGTGGGCTCGGCTAAACTTTTTTTGTTTTCAAACAAGTTTCATCCTCAATTGAATTGAGACAGCTTCTGAATGCATTTGGTGTGAAAAATTGAAATGGGCTATCATTAAAATTTTATTTTAGGCAGTTTTGCACAGTGATAAAAAATGGCTAGGTGGGCTCTGGAATCGCTCTAGAAAACTAGTCAAACAACCTCCTAGAGCCATGAAAATGCACAAGCATGCAAAAATTTGACCCAAGAACATAGTGCAACAAAAAAATTGGAGAAAAAGATCTCCAAGTACAAGATATTAATCGACAAATTTGCTCAGTCAGACTTTTTTGCAACTGCACCTATTCAAAACCAATTAGGGGTCGCCAAGTCACCAATTTGAAAAAATGGAAAACCATCTCTTGGGAAGCTGCCAATGGAAAAAAAAGCTCATTTAGGTCCATTGAGCATGTGTGGAAGAGGTATTTTCTTCAATCATCATTCTTCACAAGATATTAGGGGTCAAAGTTGACCACCTTGAAACAATTCAGAAATGCAGATGTAAAAACAAAACAAACTGCATTTGCTTTTGATCTTGAAAAAATATCAAATTTGATCATGAGGCTCTAAAACCGGACAAGGGAGCATATTAATGTGGGGAGAATGCAAGGAAACATTCCGTTTATCTTGATGATCATTCAGCTATGAAATATCAGCTTGAACAGGAGGCCACCTTGCAAAACTAAGAGTTCACATTCGACAAAATAGTTCCAGAACCCTCTAGATATGCTTATCAAAACCCTGTCAAAACTCATCATGGGAGCTGAAAACTGACATGCATATTACCATATGTCAACTAAATATGCTCACCAAGGAGTTTGGCATGAAAATAAATTGGCTCTGAATTATGACCCTCCAAAGTAGGTCACTTGGGTAGATTTTTCAGGGGCATTTATGAGTGTGCAAAGGCAAATTTTCATCATGGGCACTTCAAATTTGAAAAATTTGACAGTGCCACCGATGGCTCCAATTGGGGATGTATGGCCCCTATGAGCATAGCAAGAATCTAGATCTCTGGGGAGTAGACCAAATGTTGAGTCCATTAGGCGCTCTAAAATTGCTCCTTTATTCAACCTCTTTTTTTACTTCACTTGGTGACCCCAAGCCACCAATTGAAAAAGGGGAGTCAATTATTTCCCCTGTCAAACACCAATATGTTAAAGGAGTTGATCTCCCTCAACGCATCCTTTCCTCTATCACATCACAACAACATGAGTGACTACACCTCTACAAACAAAAGTGTCAGGTTGCCTTTGTACAAGTGGAAACTTGCTCTTTGTTTGGCTTCGTCGTCACATGGGAACCAAATTACATAGGCCACATCACTACCACTCTCTTCATTTTATGATTTTGTATCAACTGGCAGCATTTGAGGATAGTGATCAAAACCACATGAAAATAGTCTTATCGCATTTATTAACCCCCTCATAATGATTAGGCTCAGAGAAGGTATCATGCTTCAAAAACAACATGTAATCCTATTGTGTGTTGAGCCAAGATTGCTCACACATTTGTAACTCCTTCAACTCAATTGCACCATAGGTAATTTTATATTCATCCCAACAACACAACCCAAACACATTGTTACATGCCTCAAGGTTTTGAAAATCAGATTTATCAACACCTAAAGTACTTTCATCTTCATTCAAATCATGGAATTTAGAAGAAATGTCAACATCCCATACACAAAGAATGTTTTGCATCTCAGGTTCAAAAACTAGATTATCAACACTCAACATGTTATCACAAAGAGAATCCTCAAGCACAAGTTCATATGAATCAAAACTTTCATTTGCAATAAATTCATCATAGTGAGTGTTCAAAACACATTCACTATTGCAATGAGCATCACATTCAACATTATATCTTGCTGCTCCAACATGAAAATCTGAAACTACCACTCATGAGAAGGACTATGAGTTGCAGATCCATAAAAAAGGTTCTCATATGCATCCATATGATAAACACAATCGCATTCATCATGTACGTACTCATCATAAAGAGCTTCATCAGTTGTACCAATATTTGTCTCTACTTTTTCACTTTCACATAGAACCATATTGTGCTATTCTCATGCAAACATTCAATGATGACTTCAAAACCAACAAAAAGAATGGAGGAAGGTGAAGAATCAAACAAGAAAATATTTCATTTTTCATCACTTTCATTACCAACATATGCATGCTCCTCATTATCAACTAATTGAACTAATTCATCCAATGAATCTCATGCACACATATCTTCTTCCTTGTCCATACTACTACAACAATTAGCAGGGTCGCATTCCTCACTATCAAACTAAAAACTATTATTTGTTTCTTCATTACAATTGCTTGTGGTTGATCTCTCCATATGAAGTTCATTGCTCACTTTGTCATTTTCATTTGATACACTAACATCCTCAAAAGCATTTGCTAAATCAGTAAATTCCTTTGTCTCATCATCATGGAAGCTTGTATCAAGATCACCCTTACTTGCCAAAGAAGTAAGAGCAAGTGTACCATAGTACTGTTAATCACGTATCTCTTCTTCAAAAAGAAAAATTCAATTCATATCCCTCATCAACTCTTGGATTAGAGAACTTGGAATCCCACCGTCCTTCACATCACACTCATTGCTTGAAGGGAAAATATCATCAACACAACTTGAACTGAGATGATCATTCAGGAAATGATCTACATCATTGCAACCTTCATCTAATATAGAAAAATGGTGCTCTATTTCTATATTTTCAGAACAAATAGAAGAAACTTCATATGTTTCATTCATTTCATCATGACTATTATGGTTGCATTTTTCATCTGGATTTGCTTTCTCTATGGGTTGATCAGAAAAAAAATCTTCATCACCACATGATGCATCATCATTATCTTCTGCTATACCATCCACCTCTATTTGATCAAGTCTAGAAAATGTACCATCATGTAAGCTAGTTAAAAAACTACTTCCAAGTTACTCTATCATTTCTCCAATCACTGAAATCTATTAATATAAACACTTAAGGCTAGGGGGCTTCAAATTAGTTGGCATGGTACTCAAACCTAGCTCATAATTCTCACATAATAAATAGATGCAAAATGATTCATCGGGTCTTTCTACTCTAGTATAGCAAACAAAAATTCCATGAATCTATCATGAAATTCATCAGGGAATTCATCCTCAAATCTCTTTATATCACATAGTGCATCAATAGGTGACATGGATTCAACTTTTCTCTCACATTGCTCTTCAAATTCTTCTTGGATATGCAAATGTCTATTGTCTAACAAGCACACATTTTCTGTTGATATTCCTTCAAAATGATCAATGAAAAGTATTCTAAACCCATTCCATGAACATATGGAATGACTTGGAAAGCTAGAAAACTAGTGTTATGCAACATTTTCTAAAGTTCTCACAAACAACTTCATGATAGCATCCTCATGATCTATTTGATAATCATCTATCAAATTAATAAAACTTTGTAAATGTTGTGATGCTAATTCAAAATTCTCACCATTGAACCTTGGTATTTTATCTATGATTTTAGATGGAATAACATTTGGGTAACCATTAATTCCATTGAAATCAAGGGGTCTATATCTTTCAATGTTAAAACCTTTTTGAAAAATTGGTTGGGGTTGATCACAAACTATGGTTACACTAGTAACCATACAAGGATGCATACATTGGTGCATTTTGGCATGCCTTTTCAAACTTCAAATATCAACTCTATAGTTGATCATTCACTACCCTATGTCTAGCTTTCATCATGACCTCAAAATACCACAATGCATAAATCAAATGCATCTAAGCCTAAGATCTATTTAGTGGGAAAATTTAAAAACAAGCATACTTCTCCAACATAACACATGATGTAAATTATAATTCAGAAGTATGCAAACTCAATTTTACTATTCTTTCCCTTTCTTAGTGCTATCTCACTCAATAAGGAACAAAATTTCTTCAATACCTTCAAATATGGTTTTCACACACAAATTTCTTGAAAACCAAAAGTGAAGAATACCTGGATATGTTGCAACTACTGCAAATTCTTCTTCCTAACTGGAAATATTTGTAGATCTAAAACTTTTCTTCACATCTTCAATGACAAAGTTGCCACCTCTCTTCATAGAGGACTGAACTTCAAGCATTATGAAGCTCTTTCAAATATAAATCTCCTTCTGAGTTCCTTTCACCAACAAAGCACCACAGATCATGAAACTTTCAGGTTCACTGCAACAATTTCTTTCTCTAGGTATGAATTCCTTCAATATTTGTACAAAATATTCAGATTAGCAAATAATTGACTCTATGAAATATTAGTAAACAACTAGAGATTCAAAGTTTTCCCCAATGGAGTCGCTAATCTGTTGGTGTTTCCAAATCAATAGATCAAATGAGTCCTAAAGAATAACCAATTTCTTATACTCAGACTCAAAGATGGATTTGGCCACCTCAAAAGATTCAGTCAAAGACTGAAATCTCCTACACTTCTGGCTCTACAAGACCAAGGGGGGCTCCCTTCATAATTCCTAAAGACTTATTTCAATTATGCACAGACATTTCATTTCAAAGCAGATAATTCCCAATGACAATATACCAAGGAAGGCATTGACAACTTCAAATTTGGCTATATTTTTGGTATCTCAACACTTACTCAGCAATTGGGAAGCATAATTCAACATTAAACCTCAACCCAACAATAAATATTAAAATGATTTTGAATTTATAAATTGTTTCTAAAATACATTGAGTTGAATGACAAATCAATGCCTAATTCTGGGCCATGGAGACAAATATATAATCATAAAGAAAACTCACTAGCAAATAAACTTCAACCAATGGATTTAAAATTGCTAATGCTTTACACTAACATACCCACTCTTGTTGTCATCCAAGTTCTTCTTAAAGATCCACCTTGCACACTTGAAATCACAATCATCTGCTCAAAGTAATTTAACCACTTCTTTGAAATTGAACCGTGAGAACTCAACACAATCTCAGGGAAATTGAGATGACAAATTCAACATACTTTGTATATTAAATTCATATGACTTAAAGTGTACAAATCTGGAGACAATTTTATGACAGTCATGCTATGTTTGCACAAACTGATTGATATTTACTCATGAAATTGAGACATAACAATTACATATTTTGTTTGTGACTCAGACTCAACATTTTCTATCTACCCAACCCCATACAAGAATTCAGAACCCTTTACAATGAGAAAAGAATGAGAAGATATAGAAGGAAAAAGAGCCCCAAAATTAATTTGTTGAAAACACCTGTAAGCTTCATCCTCCGTTAATCAACAACAAGAAGTTGGGAAAAGCCTCTCTCTTCTCTCTTCCTTTGCAATAACAAACTTTTCCTTTGTATTTTTCTTACCTTCACCTTTGTTCTACAATAGAAAATTCACCTTTCTGTGAAAAATATTCATCCCATCTTCCATTTTACCCTGCAATTGAGAAAATTAGTTCTTACCTCATGAAAATCCCTTTTGCTCTGCCCTTTATTTGCTGCACTTTATAATTTCACTTCCCAGCCAATAGAGTTTTCTCACTTTTATAATAGAGCCTTTAATAATATGTTTGCATCAGGCAAAATATTTCACCCATCCTTCACTAAAGAATATTAAAATATCAGTGGAGGCATTGATTTATTTAAAATATATTGTGGTGCACAATATTTTCACCTATATTAAAAGCTTTTTACTTTTAAGATTTTCCCTTGGGTAATTGAAAAATTACCCGCATCCTTTGCATTCATTTATTCTCACCAAAGTTTTACTTTGCACTTCATTTTTAAAGTCTTTTCCTTTTTATGAAAAATGAAAGCTTTTAAAAAAATCATTTTATTGGGCAAACAAAAGAAATTTACATGTGCCCTTAAAATTATCACATCATTTAAAATATATGATGAAGATTTTAAACTTTTTGATGTCCGGCCTCTTTTTAAAACCTTTGCTCGGGCTCATTGCCTTCACCATATATTAAACACCTTTTACCCTTTTAATTTTTATGGGCCCACCAAACCACGTGGCAAAAGCTCGCACAACCCGCAACACTCCCCCCAACATCACCCTTAGTCTTGTGGGGCTCATGGGTGATGGCCCGGATGCACCCACAATGCCAACTTCATCCTGGTCATTCATTCCTTGCTCTGCCCTAATTTCATCCTTCAACCTCTTTTCATTTGTTCTATAATTCTTCGATCATGGTGGTTCCTTCAGCAACATCTTGTACCTATGTAAAAAATTCCTTTGCAATATCAGATGGACCTCCCTTCTGTCAGCATGATGGTGCCCTTCTAATACCAACATCTCCATGTCTCTACTTTTGAATAGAATTTCCTCAAACAATTTTGATCATTTTCACTGTGTTAAATTTCCTTGCAATGTCAAAGCGACCACTTTCAATGAGTTCGATGGTGACTTCAAGCATCATTAACATTTCTTGCTCTCAGTTGCTAACACCTTACAACATTGTCTTCGAGCCTTCTGTGGATACAATGACTCATCCTCATCTTGCCATGGTTTTGCCTTATAATAGTGATCGAGCCAACAGCAATAAAATGTGAGTGCCTCTACTAAACAAGGATTCCTCAAATGATTTGATGCATTTTACTTTGCCCAAATTGCTCATGTGCAAAACAGACATGTGCCAGATTTATGCAAAGAACAAAGATATTTCTTGTAGCCATTTCTTGACCTTACGTTAAACCTTCATTTGTAATATCCAACCGACCCCTTTTAGTTGCTTCAGTGGCCACCCCACTATTTGCAGCAAACATATCTCCTTATATCCATGCCACACATCACAGTAGAGGGTTCGAGCCTCCCCAAGACATGATGAGGTGTTCATCAGATCCCTCCTTTGTGAAAGATATCTGGAAACTTCAACTTTTCAATTTCTATCATCTTGAGTTAAACTTGTGTTTTGTATCAATATAGATACATTTCCATTAAGTCCTCCATGACTCTCTAGCAGTGCTACTAGCATTGTGTTTTACCACTTCCTGCTGGACCAACCACTTCTATCACTGCACCAAAAGGAATACCTCCACATAAAGCATTATCTAGACCACTTAAATGTGTTTGAAAATGGTCATGTGATGGCTCATTTATGATGTGATCCTTCATGACTGAAAGAATAGTGTGGCAAGGCGGGCATGCAATTTCGCTAATTCAAGTTACCTCTGTAGATAGTGAATCTAGTGACATGTCTAATAGCTCCATTATTTTCAACTCTATTTTACACAAGGCATCATTTGGCTTAGGAATATCATAGAAATCAAGCATATATCTATGTATGTATATGATTCGGGCATTGTATCTTTATCTACTTTTGTCACGAGAAGCCTCCTGTAGCTGATTCAGCACATCCACTTGATGCATATTCCATGCATTGATCTCATTCCATGAGATAACATTTCATTGAGGTTTCATGTCAAACATTTTCTATATGCAATGCTTCCACATTTGCATGCATATTCTTCTTTTGCTTCATACATGTCATCCCTTGTTCAACATCTTTATCCACTTGATGGTATGACCTGCAAACTCTATAATTAAAAAATGGATCTTGCTTTTCCTTCAAACCCTTGAGGGAAATTATGATCGTGCACTCCTCCATACGTTGACCTATTGAAAGCAATTTACTCAAAGTGATCGCCACAATGCAATACTTACAGTTTTACAATTGTGTAAAGCATGTCGGGTCCCCAAGCGGGCCTGGCTAAAAAAAAAATTGTTTTCAAAAAATTTTCATCCTTAATTGATGTAAGACAACTTTTGAATGCATTTGGCATGAAAATTTGAAATGGGTTGTCATTAAAATTTGCTTTCAGACATTTTTGCACAATGATAAAAAAATGACCAAGTGGGCTCTGGAATCGCTCTAGAAAACTAGTCAAACAACCTCTTGGAGCCATGAAAATGTACAAGCATGCATAAATTTGACCCAAGAACACAGTGCAATAAATGACTTGGAGAAATAGATCTCGAGGTGCAATATAGTAATCGAAAAAGTTGCTCAATCAAACTTTTTTCTGCAACTGCACTTGTTCAAAACCAATTAGGGGTTGCCAAGTCACCAATTCAAAAAATATCAAACCATCTCTTGGGAAGCTACCAATGGAAACACAAGCTCATTTAGGTCCATTGATCACATGTGCAAGAGGGATTTTCTTCAATCATCATTCTTCACGAGATATTAGGGGTCAAAGTTGACCACTTTGAAATAATTCAGAAATGCAGATGTAAAAACAAAACAAACTGCATTTGCTTTTGATCTCGAAAAAATATCAAATCTAAACATGAGGCTCTGAAAATAGACCAGGGAGCATATGAATGTGGGGATAATTCAAGGAAACAATCCATTTTTCTTGACGATGATTCAGCTATGAAATATCAGCTTGAATAGGAGGCCACCTCGCAAAACTGAGAGTTCACAATCAACAAAACAGTTCCAGAACCCTCCAGCTTTGCTTATCAAAACCCTGTCAAAACTCATCATGGGAAGCTGAAAATTGACATGCATATTACCATATGTTAACTAAATATTCTCACCAAGGGGTTTGGCATGAAAATCAACTAGCTCTGAATTATGACCCTCTAAAGTAGGTCACTTGGGCAGATTTTTTAGGGGTATTTCTAAGTGTGCAGAGGAAAATTTTCAACATGGACACTTCAAATTTGAAAAAATTGATAGTGCCACCAGTGGATATGACTGGGGATGTATTCCCCCTATGGACATAGCAAGAATCCAGATCTTTGGGGAGTAGACCTTATGTCTAGTCCATTAGGCGCTCTAAAACTACTCCTTTATTCAACTTACCCAAGTGTTCTTCATCCCTTTTGATGTAGCATTTGCTTCCAAATATTTTGAGATGTCTACCTGAAATTGGTCTTCCTTTCCATAATTTATATGGTGTTTTAACAGTCTTTGGTCTAATTTGAGCTCTGTTCAAAATATAAACTATGGTCTGTATTATTTCTCTCGAGTACATATCTAACAACTTTGTTTGACTTAACATTATTTTGGCCATCTCTTGTACAATCTGGTTCTTCCTCTCAGTAAATCCATTTTGCTGAGGAGTTCTTGGAGTAGAAAATTGTCTTTGGATCCCATGCAACTCATAAAATTCATTATACTTGTCAAAAGTGAATTCTCCAACTTTGTTTTATCTAAGAGACTTTATTGTCCTTCCAATTTCATTCTCAACCATTGCCTTAAATGCCTTAAATTTCCCAAAATCTTCTAATCTTTCTTTCAAAAAAGTAACCCAAGTCATTCTAGAATAATCATCAATAAGCATCATAAAATACCTACCACCTTGAATGATTTTTGTCCTCATTGGTCCACATAGATTTGTATGAATCAAATCCAATTGCTTTTTTGTATAATATTCCTTAGTAGGAAATTTGGTCCTTGTCTATTTTCCCTCATGACATGGTTTGCAACTAGTAGACCGAGGCTTCTTGATCTTTCGCATGTCTTTGACCATTCCTTTTGAACTAATCCTCACAATATCATCAAAGTTGGTATGTCCCAACCTTTTGTGCCAAATCCAACTCTCTTCTCTATGTATTGCAAAACACTTTTTTCCATTTACCTCACTAAGATGATATATATCATTGTCAGTCCTTCCTTCTATAACTAACTCATCGATATTGGTTTTTTTATTTCATAACCTTTAGCACTGAATGAGAGCTTGTAACCTTTATCACGCGTTTGAATTACACTCAAAAGATTGTGCTTTAGTCCCTCTACATATATAACATCATGAGTTTTTTTCTTTCCAACATTGAGACTCAAAATACCCTTACTAGTAATTTTAGCAACTAAATTGTTTCCAAGAGTTACAAATCCTCCATCAAACTTATTGAAGTGCATGAACTTGCTCTTGTCTCCAGTCATGTGACTTGAGCATCTGTTGTCAATGATCCATAGATTCTTCTTCTTTTGTGCATGTAGCGTAGTCTAAGCCACCATGGATTTCTTTGATATTTTCTCCTCTAGTTTCTTCTTCCAAACCTTATTTGTTTTATTATTCTAACGTTCTAAATTATTTCCCTTTGTTTCTGGTATAGGAGATCTCACAAAATTGCTTCTATAGTTTCTAGCAATATGGCCAAAATTATTTTATTTGTGGTCCAAATAATATTGAAACTATATGAAGGTGCAAATGCATTTATTCTAACAAGATTATTTCTTGTTGGATCCTTTCTACAATTTACAACCTTATGACCAAAATGATTGCAATTAAAATAGTAACCAAAAAAATAATGATTGAACTTGGAATTGTATCCTTGTCCTCTTGACGCTTGTCTTCTTGATCTTTTGTTCTGTCTTTACACTTGGATGAAACCATCATTCAACACCTTACTTTCATTTTAAGTGTTGCAACTTTCCTAGACTTTGAACTTTTAGAACCATTCTCTTCTAGATTCTCAACAATAGACTTCATAGGCTACTCAATCACCTTATTCATTTGTACATCAATAAAACCAAGGATGGTTTTGATATGCGATGATCTTTGGCTTTCTATTATCTAATCCAAGATCTTTGTGCTCTTCCAAAACTTTAACTTCAACTGATAATTTACCTTTTCAAGGTATTTCCTAAGTGACACAATCTTTGCTTCAAGTTTTTCACAGTTCCTATCTCTTGATAGCAATCTTTCAGTCAAAACTTATTCAATCCTCTTTGCCTCTTCCACTTGAATCTTTAGGTCAATGACCATATTATCCACTTTCTCAAGATGTTGAGATAATTTGTCTTTACTTTCACTTCTTCTACAATTCTTTTCTTCATCCTTATAATTTCTTTGCCAACACAAAGAAATTCTTCCACAAGGTTCACATCATCATCATCAATTCTAATCTTCAATTCCACATATTCTTTAGAGGTTTCCATAGCCATGAAGAGATCTTTTTCTCCTTCATTCTTGAATGTGGCTTGATCATAATCATCGAATGAGTAACTTTCCTATTGATAAAGAAATTCTTTTGAACCTTTTTCCCTTTTGAAAATGAATTCTTCTTATTGTTGCTACAATATTTGTATGGACAATTAGCCATGAAATGTCCTACTTCACCGCTATTAAAACATTTGAAAGGAAACTTACCTTTATACTTTATGAAACCTCTCTATAACCTTTTTACAAAGTTTTATTCCTCTGGATCTAATCCATCATCTAAATTAAGATCAAATTGCTTCCTAGGCACTTTGAATGTCGCCTCTTTCCTTATAAATTTGTCATTCTCAATTCTCATTTTATAGGAAGTCAGAATTCCATATAGCTTATCCATAGTTAGGGTATTCAAATATTTAGCTTCTTCAACAGTAGAAACCTTTGCAAAACTTTTAGGGAAGGGATCTGGGTATCTTTTTCATAATTATACCTTCTTTTAATTCTTCACCAAGACCTCTAATAGAGTTTACAACCTCATCAACCCAAAGCAGGAATGTGGCAATGCTTTTTTCTTCCTTCACTTTCAAACTTTCAAATCAACCTCGATGAGTTTGAAGATTTTCTTGTTTGACCTTGTCATCACCTTCATAGATATTGTGTAACTTACTCCATACTTCCTTCACTGTCCTACAATGCATGATATTCACAAACTAAAAGTTAGATAAACAACATAAAATAACATTTCTTAATTTTGCATTATTTTCACAAGCCTTCTTTCTAGTTTAATCTCTTGGAGGACTTTCAAGTATCTCATATCCATCCATAAAAAATTCCAAACTTCAAATCCTAGGGCCATCAAATATGCTTTCCATTTTACTTTCCAAAAAAAAAAATTGGTTCCATAAAAAAGTGGTGCCTTGTTTGTGGATAATCCTTCTTGATCCATTGAGTGTGCCATCCCAAATATACCTCAAGCTATTAATATTTAACAAAAGAATTTAGCTCTAATACCAATTGAAGGGAACACAATATACTGGGGGGTGAATCAATATATCAAATCTATTTAAAACTCTTTAATTCAACATTCATCATTAATAATCATCAAAGCAACAAGCATTAATATAGAAACATAGATGAACACATTCACATAATGAGCATCAGATATATGTGGAAACTCAGAATGGGAAAAACCATGGTGAGAAGAGTTGCTTGGAGCTACTATCCAAATCTAGCCTCACAGACATAATGAATAACTTACAATCATAAAGTAGGCACCAACCTACTAGAGACACCAATCCCCAATTGTATTTGTAGGCAACAACCTATTGGAGACACCAACCCCTAATACAAAGACATGAGCACCAACTCAATAGACAAGACACCAATCCTACTAGATTATAAAGATATGATTTGTGAATCTTCAATGTTGATTACATAGCTTACACTTGGTCTAATAAACCTTTAGGCACACTCCTACATAGCATACGATCTTGTGATGATGACACACAATTATTGAGATGCAATTATCATTACATCACCTGAATATAACCCACACACTTATTTTCACATATAATGATGATTCATCATTATATAAATTTTAGACATAAATATATACATTTCAATACATTAACAATGTTTCATGTTGACTAATAATCCCTTAACACCATTCGCAATTAACCAAGTTGGCTAAGAATGGACCTAATTCAAATTGACATGAAGTGTGTAGCAGGTCAGTCCTAAATCAAATTTGTTGTTGCTGATAAAACATGATGTTGTGTGATTCCTTTAGAGATCTTAACTTTGACCTATTTGAACTTCACATGCTTCCTTGAGTTGGCACACACTTCCCTTCTTTGGCGTAAACACTCAAAATCTATTCATAGATAACCAGTGAACACAAACAACACTTTGTTACATCCAAATTTCTTTCTACTGAAGCTCACCATTTGAAACTCTAGAACTTGATATAATATGAGTAACTTTACTTTAGGTCCAAACCATAGGCCATAGCATTCAACTGTAGTAGAGTGCAGAGCAACATACTATTATAGTGCAATATAGTGCATGAGTAACAATCCATGGAATACTTCCATAAACACTTCTAGACTACTTCCACCAAGTAGAATAGATACAAGCATGATATTTCAAGTATACTACATGTAGTCTTCTTCGTTGTTCTCAAATGCTCTAATATGACATGATCATGACAAAAATACACCTTGATTTCAAAAGCTCATAATATGATTACATTTAACTTTGACTTATCTATAGGTATTACTCCTTTGACATTGAAATGAACACCTTTGACATCAATGAGCACCTTTGACATCAATGACAACATATGTTCAACACAAGGTTCTATGTCAATACTCAAATGATAAACATCATTATCATAATGTATAGTCTACAATGACATCAAAGGAATGCAAGCTCTAAAGTCCCTTAATAGAGACTATGCACATAAACCTTATGTTAAGCTATAGAAAAGGATTGGCATTGTTTCAAAGAGCTTGCAATGTAGTTAACCTTCGCAATGTTGTATAAAAAGGGAAGTCTTAAAATGCCAATAAATAGTGAAGACTATAGTGCTAAAGGATCAATGTACAAATGATGCAAGAAATGTTTAATGGTGACAAAAGCCTTGAAGAACTTCATCAATATGTAGGACAATCATGTACAAATGATAGTGGTAGGGTAGACTTGAATGAAAGGGTAGACAAGTTTCTAATATATAACAACATTATAATTCGCATCATGATAGTGCCATCAACATAATTATGGATTTTAATCATGATCTTAGAGAACAATCATGATAGTTAAAATGAACAATAATAGTCCATAGAAATCCTTCAAATCACAGTGAGTAGAGGTTTGAAGTTAAAGACCTATTGGGGGCAGTCAACATGTCATGTACATGGCCAAAAATAAGTGACAATCAACTATGGAAGATTAAACATGGTTTTTAAGCATAGGGTTGGTATTTGTAAAAAGGTTTTGAAAGAAGTAAAAAATACAAAGCAACAAAAGGTTGAATGGTTTTCCTAGAAGATAATATATCTCACTTAGGGTGTTGTTGATGGTCAATTGAACACAACAACATTAAACATAATATTTATACCCTACTTCTCCAAAAGATAGACAACCTAAAGCAATCTATCTTCCAAGGTCTTTGTAGTTGGTTCTCAACTGTGTTGATGTTGTTCAATGGCCTATGCAACTGTAATGTTCAAGGGGCCTACTAGTAAAAAGGATACAAACTGAATCATACCAATTAATCTACATTTGAGGGGTATAAATAAATGTCAAAAGATAGGACAAAGCTCAGGACAACAAAACATGAATGTAAATTTCCTTCAATTCAGACATATGAACTTCATAATGAGCATTGTTTCTAAACAACTAAACCATAAAATGATATAATCTATAGCATAATATATACCATTGCATTCGTTCATAGTGAAAATTCAAGACATACAGATCATTCATCATTTATAAACTTCAAAATTAACAAGAACATATCATCAACTCATCATTAACATTCATAGATCAATGAACATAAAAAACTTCATTCATAGATAACTCAATGAAAATAGCCTCAAATTCATAATCTTCTATTTATTTTCACCAAATAAGAGACATTTATGCACAACATTCACTGGCATATGAATGACTATTGTTCATTGACATCACCATTAAGATTAAAACTTGAAAATAACGTAAAACTGTAAAAATATCTAAGTGTCTTTGCATAAAAGCTATAAAAAGTTTCTAAAATTGTAGAGATTGTCCTAAAATTCTCCTTAGGCTATCCTTCTTCAATTAGCCGACCTTTACAATATGGAGAGAAAAATTACATATAGACCAGTCCTAACACTAATTCCTCCAGTCACAAAATTGAGATCCACAAATTTAGGGAATCGTTGGAGCTGGATGAGATGACTGTCCTGCTAATCTTTAGTTCACTTGTTGATGACTTTGTTACCAAAATCTGACGCACTAAGAGTGAAGGTAGAACTACTGGGGATCTTCAGTTGAAGTGAGGTCATGATCCTACAAAATAGGAGGGAAAGAGAGAGTTGTCCAATAGACCATGTCACTAGGTGTCCATTAGTAACAGAATGTTCACTGCCACTTTATTCTTGTGTTTTCTGCTCAAGAAGGTACTCATCATAAATGGTGAACACTTGTTGGAGTATGTCTGCATCAAGCCCATCTACCCAATCATCTTCAAATTTGATTCTTTTCAATTCTACAGAGGCAAACTCTTTCATATCTTTTAATTTAATTAACTCCCTCCTAACAACCTTCACTTCATCCTTGATATCCATGAGTCTATCAAGCAACAATTCATCACCATCCTCCTCTTTCTGCATCACCTCCTCAAACCTATTATTCCACTTTTCCTTTAATTTGTCAAGAGGAAGACCTTCCTTCACAAGGATATCTAGATTAACCAAAATAGCAATCATTGCTTCCAATTCATCAATCTGCTCATTCAGATCTTTACTATCTTGTTGAACTTCATTTCTATGTTCATAAATGAATGTGGATTTGAACTTGATAATCTTGATTGTCTTTTCCATGAGGTCCACATTATCCTCATCGAGGATATATTGTTCCAAGAGAGTTTTCTTTGGCAACTTGTTGACGTCTTTCAACTTCTTTTTATGATCTCTATACTCATCCTCTTGTTTCCCCAAGACTTCAACATGTGAATTGATGTCCTCAACCAAATCATGCACTCTCATGTTCCCTATAACTATCAACAAGTAGCTCATCCACCTCTTGGTTCAACTGATCTATCCATATATCAAGCATTCCAACCTTACTCCTCATTTGTACAAGATCATCAGCCTCTTTCTAACTACACAAAACTGGTATTTCCAAAGCAACAGATTGAGAGGAAACAGTGGTAGATAAATCCTTCAAGAACCTATGCAATTGGTCTAATTGAGCCTTAATCTCATATTTTCTTTGTTTTTCCTTTATCATCCTGGATTTGGTGGAGGATGCCACTATGTAAATAAGGTTCATTTGTTGATTTCTTATTGGTTTCCCCAAATTAACCATACCCAACTGATAATTAGCCAATTGCATATCTTGCTTATCCTTGTCCACCATTGGAATGGCACATTCAGCTATGATTTCACCTGTATCTATTAGCTTTGTGGAATGAATGACCCTAGACTTTTTCTTGGGCCTCTCTTTCTTTATTTCTTTCATCATGTCTTCCCAATTCAAGGGCTGAGGTTGGACTATTTTTTTCCTTTCTAGTTTGAGTTTCAATCCTGTTGGAGCAGCAGGAGGAGTTATCACTTGTTTGGAAGAAGAAGTAGCAGGAGAAATAGGTTGCTAAACTACTGCCCTAGGTTGAGAGTCAACCTCTTGTTGGTTCTCCTTCTCTGCTCGTTCCTTAGCCAATCTTTCGACCTCAGCTTTGTCTTTTTGCTCTTGCACCATTTTAGCTTCTAGCTCCTTTTGAAAAAGTTTTTCTAACCTCCTCTCCTCTAACATTTGATCCCTCTATCTTTCAAGATCTCTAACTCTATCCCATACTTTCTTAGACTCTTTCTCATGTTTAGCAAGTGCTTCTGCCTCCTTTTCTCTCAACAGGCATTCTTCCTCTTCCCTCCTCTTGTGAGCTTCCTCAACTACTATAAATTTGGCCTCAAGGGCCTCTCTGTCTCTCCTTTGTTGATCTTTCTCTTCCTCAAGCTCATTAATCTTTTGTAACATAGCTAGCTTATCCCTTTCTTCTTTAGTCTTCAATTCTTGTTCTTTTTGTTGTTGCAACAAATCTTCCTTTTCCTTTTGTTTCCTTGCTAGCTCTTCTTCTTTAGCTTTAGCTTTAGATTCTTGTTTCCTAGCAAGTTCCTCAGCTTTTTCTTTGGCATCTTCTTCCTTCTTAGCATCCTCAAAGAGTTTCCATTGATCCTCAGGGCGAGGACATGCACAATCCCCACATCTTCAGTCTCTTCATTGGGTGTAGTCACAAGAGTTTCCTTGTCTGATTAGGCAGCCTCCAAATCAGTATCAATATCATGGATCTCAACCTCATGCTCTTTCCCTTTTAAAGATGCAACCTCCTTATGAAGGCTTCCAGTGGGAATCTCCTCAATAATTTTCTCTGTAAGGGGAGGTTGAGTTGAGGTTTTACCTCTAGCAGTTGTTGAAGCTCTAGGTTGAGATGAAGTCTCTTCTCCAACAATTGAGGTCCTGGGGTGAGATGAGGTTTCTTCTGTAGTAGTTGTAGTTCCTTCACCTTGTGATTCAGGGATATCTTGAGCTGGTACTACTGGATGAGGCTCCTCCCCAAAGTTAGGAGGGAGAAATTCCAATGGCTCCTTAGGAGTTGTCCTCCTCTTTGTTCTTCTGTACCCTTGGGTACCTGCAACTTTCCTCTTCTTAGAAGTTTGAGCCTTTGGCTCCTTGATCCTCATCACCACCCATTGGATACTTCGATCCATCAATTTCCTTGCAATTTTTCTAATATCAATGGACTCTTCCTCATCCCAGTTTATTGGATCCAAGTCCTTGGTACCTATTTTTTCAGCCTCATACTGGGGATACAAGGTTACACCATCATCTGATAATGTATCAGGAATATCTTCCTTCACCCCATACTCAATCATTAATGGGATGGGAAACCTTTCATAGTTCCTCCTTCTTACATCATATTCATCTTGTAGATCAATCCAAAAATATTCTAACAAATTGAAATGCTTCTCAAAGACAATAGGGAGCAAACCATTCATCTTATGATTGGGATCAAAATGCTTCTAAGATGTATATAAACCCAATTTCAAATAAATCATTTCATCACAAATTGCCTTAGCAGCCACATTATGTGTGCAACTATACTCTCCTAACTTCATGGAAAATTTATGGCAACCAGTCTTATGCTTACTACAAATTTAAGATTGACTACTATGGCTTGATAAATGCATTCCATAAGGACAATTCTGTTACTGCAACATCTTGGAAGCAAATGAGGATGGCCATCAAAACCTACCAACCTAAAGTAAGTAAACTTGGGGTATTGAATGTACCAATGTCCCCATTTTGCAATGAAGGCCATGGCTTCCCTACTTAATCTATACCCTGTATCACCTGTCAACTGGTTAATGATAACATACAAGAATGCATCATTAATCCTTCTATAGTGAAACTCTGATGTTTGCAAAGTTAGTTGATCATAATGATCCCACACTTTCTTTTTTCCAAGGGCTTCTCCCAATACTCCAACTACATTCAAACTAGGGAAAATGCCCCTCCTTCCAGCTGCATACACTATATAAGAAGTCATGAAGAAATAGTTTGTTTTCCCCACTCTAAGCATCTGATTATGTAGGCTCTCTGAAAAAATCATTTGCCAATCAAATTGTTGCTTGCCATCCAAAATGGTTTGAATGAATGGAAACATCCATTCCTTAAAGTGTGAGGAATCTCTCTTTCTGAACACCAATATCCTTATTGAAATATGCTCTTTGGCTAATCAGGAAGCTTAATCAAGGATTTCTTTTCCACCCTCATCCATTTCTTGTTCATGTGGGTCCTATTAGCTTCCTTTTGGTTGCTATACAATTGTAATGCCTCTGCTTCATTGAGTTGTTTTGAGTTCTATGGTGTAGGTGCATCAAACATGAACCTTATCATATGTGGAGTGAGATCAATGATGATATTCCCTTGTAGGTCCACACATTGCCTTGTTGCCGGGTTGTAAGCTCTTGTTGCAGTAAGTATGAGCTTTGGACATTGAATTGATAGAGGAAAGAGGGCAATATGTGCCAATCCGAATTGAACAATTCTTTATGTTCTCCTTGTCGCATCCTCTATGAAATTTTCTTCAACCAACTCTTCATAGTTGAATGGCCCTAAGTTTGTATCAGTGATATTAGCCAAGTCTGAATCCACCTTGCTGGCTATAAGAGTGGGACTCTTGTGCTTGTATCTCAAGGTGTAAGGGAGCTGCTCCACCTTTATCTTCTTAGCTTTCTTGTCCTTGAACTTTCTGCAACCTGGCTCCCTCTTTGAGAAGCTTCTTTAGACACTTCTGACATTTTTCACTCTTGCAAAATAGTCCTATATTAGATCAACAAAGACTTGGAAACCATTACATTGATATTACCTTTCATATCATCTTCTATTTATCCAAGGCATCTCTACATACTTAGTAAATTTTTTCACTTACCGGAAGTGGAGCCAAGAGAGAATTAGGAACAAAAATCCTTTTAACATAGGTGGGATTAGGATCGAAACCGGGACGAGACCAGAATTGGGATCAGAATGGAAACCGGACCCAGAACTAGCTGATGGTTCCAAGTTCATTTCCCACTCTAATTCTGCTTCCACTAAAAGAATAAGGGTGTAGACCAAAATCAACATTCATCGGAAGTGCGATCATTTTGGGAATTGATTCCTATGCAAACACTTATGGGACGAGTTCATTCTCGGATTTGCTTCCACCAGTTTATTATTCAAACGAAGCACATTTAAATACATAGTCATATCGACTTCAGACTTAGGTCACATGAAACCATAAGGAAAATTTAAATAAGGGGTTTAACCTCACCCTTAACAGGACAAAACCAAATTTGAAATTTTTAGGGCACGATATTGTAAAGGTCAACGCACAAACCCTAGTTTGCACAACTCATCAACTTATAGAAATTAGGGAATCAAAACCCTGATGTCAAAACCATTAACTTGACATGATAATAGGATCAAAGGGGTTGTCAAATAGATTCAAACACTTTTAAAGCACAAAAGATCCCTCAAAATGAAACCCTAGTTAAAACTAGGGCATGACAAAACGGAAACACCACCAAAACAAAGAAAACAATAGCAGAACGACAAAACGACCGGGAAAAGCCGAAAAAAGAAAAAAGAAAAATGGGAGGAAAACAAAGCCAAACCAAAAATAACAAGCGAAACAAACAAGGAAACAAGCGAAGATCCGCGAATGCGCAAAGAACACAATAAACGACATAAAAGGAAAACACAAATGAAATGGGAAAACCACCTACCTCAAAAGGCTACCAAGAAAGGTTGAAACTTTGACAAGAATCCACTCACCAATGCGCGCTCGCAACCAAATCGTGCTCCTCTTTCATGCGTTCTCGGATCTGGTTCACTAAAACAACTTAGGCAATAAAGATAATGAGCCAATTAACCTTGATTAAGGTTTAAAAGACATTTTGTGCATGTGAGGAGGTTGTAATTAATGCATTTAATGTGGTTGGTTGGGTGCTGAACCAAAATGGTAATGAGTATTCAACCAATGTGCGAATCGAAGGCAGGGCAGACATGGAAGCGGAATCGGAATAGAACAAGAAACTTTACCCAAGTCTCTTATCTAATTCTAAATTTGGTTTCGGTCCCACGACAGGGAAAAGACATCAAAGGGAATGGGGGCAGAATCGGAACCAAAACCGGACTTGGAACCTTTACAAAGTTTCAAGTTCAGTTTTGATTCCTATTCCGCTCTTAACAAAGGAACAAACACCAACACAAGTACAATGACAAAATAAATGAAAGGAAGCAGGACCAGAATGAAAACCAAACTTAGACAAGACACCAAATGATGACAAAACACAAAGGAGAAAAGCAGGAGCGGGGTCGGAACCAAAAGTTCCTAGTTTGGTTTCTGTTTCGATTCTGCTTCCACTGGGAGGAAAGAAAATGAAAAGAAAAAGAGACAAAATAAAACCCAAAGGAGGAAACCATCCCAAAGGCCCAACACAAGAAAATCAATGAAGAAACAAACAAGGCAAGGAGCGGAGCTGGAACCAGAACAAAAACCGGACTAGGAACTTTGGAAAAAGTTCTAAGTCCAGTTTCGGCTCGCATTCTGAACCCGAAGAAACAAAAGAAACAAGGTCTTAAGAGGAAAAATAACAAATCCTAAGACCCAAACAAAACACCAAGGACAAACAAAAACAAAGGGGGGCCTATTTTGATCCAAAACAAGACGGGGTGGTTATGCAAGGCATAATAGGTGTGATATTAATGATTTGACATAAGAAAATCTCTAACAATATTCTATAGAAAAATACATATAATAGGCCCTTTTTTGTTATTAACTAGAAGGAAAACATATGAGAATAACAACCTAAAAAATGTGAATCCATGAAAGCCTAAGAAAAGGAAATGTCTATCAATGTTTCTCACAGGTATGATGAGAGTGGAAAGAGAATGTTGAGCATGACAGGACATAGAATAATCATCATGAGAGAGAACAATATTGTTGTGTTACTAAGTTAACCTTGAAAATTATGCAAGAGCCAAGGAAAACTTCAAAAGCTTGATGAAGAGGTGGTTCACCCTAGAAGAGAGAATGCTCAAAGATAACAAATGGACATGATAGACAAGGAGAAGTGATCAAGGGACAACATTGCTTTCTATTTATATTGATAGCCTAAAGGTATGTATTTCCAAGGTAATTGTGTACACTTCAATGAAGAAAAGATGTGAAGAATGTGATAATATTTTGAAAGAATAATCAAAGAGACAAACACAAAAGTGCCATCAAACAATGACATGGTCAAAGATATTACACATTTCTTGAAGGAGTTAAAGGTATAGTTTAGTGGCATAGTGATAGTCATAATGGTAGACACAAGTAATAGGGACAAACTTGTGAACTAGGAATATGGTTCCAAAAAGGTATATAAATGACATGAGATTTTAAAGAAAGAAACACAACCTCATAGAGGCAAAGCTCCATGGTAAATAACAAGTAGAGATATCACTATCCTCAAGAACAATGACAATATTTCAAAAGGGTATTCTACAGATACATGCTTCATATGGCAATCAATAGATAAGGTCCTCGTGGAGATAGTATAGAAGAGAGTAAGGAGACTTGGAGAGAAGATTTTAGAAGGGAAATGAAAAAATCATCTATGACAGTGATTTTTAATGTTGAAGAAGACAACATAAGAGAAAATGCCATGACAATCCATGAGAGAGCTTGTATGCCTTTGAAAGAAAGAACAAAGCCTCAAAGAACATGCAACTGGATTCAACAAGTTTATGAACATGTTTCCTTAAAGAATTTAGACCCATTTCACCATGATCATGCAAGTGTGTAGTATTGCTATTTGAGAATGTTAAATGATGCCAAATCAAATACTAAGTTTTAGTTTGGTGAATGAAATATGCTTTAGGGTCTTAAATGATAGCAATGGATAGGTGAAAAATAGTCCATGAAAGAAAATATAGAGGACAATGCTAAAAGAGGTGAACAATAACAAAAAGGATAGTCCATGACATTCACAAGGATAGTCCATAGGGCTAAATAAGAAGAATGACATTGAAATGAAGAGCATAAATGCATGATAATACCATCAACCCATGCATGTTGGTTTGTATAAGTGCGTGAATTATAGTTATAAATATGAAAAGGACAATCTACAATTGAAAAGGAATGATAATTCTACTTATGAATGAACTCCATGAACAATTGAATGACTAATTTTTGAGGTGGCAGAGATAATTGTAATTAGCTCAACGTTCAAAGTATGAGAGACTTTCTACAAGCACATCAAACAAGAAGGCTAAAAGAGAAAGTTCAGAACCAACAACTATGTGACAAGCCTTCAATCAAAGATAGTGTTGAATAAAGTAGTTAAGACCATTATCCCATGCCATAAAGATATTTTTCCTCTTCAAATCTCCTAAGAAGACACATGTCCTATTTGTCTGTAAGGCAGTTTTGAGGTAGTAAGGGGAAGTTGGAGGAGATTAAAGTTAGTTTAAGGTAGTTATGACAAACTTACAAGCATCTTGAAGTCTTTATAGGAGTTGAAAAAGGAAAAGAAAAGTGACAAGGTCAAGATTCTGTTCACTAACACCTACTTGGAGCTTTTCACGGAGTCAAACAAAGAGAAGAAATTTTTCAAGTGCGTAGGTGGGAATTGAACAACCATGTCAAGCAAATGAAATTATTAATTATCATTAAAAATATGTCCTTTATTCTCTCCTATATGAGGATAGAGAAAAAGAGACGCCTAAGTCAATTAAAGTCAATTCTCTCTAGATTTTGATAAGTATTGTAACTCATTTTTCAAAAAGAATTGTATCATTCTTAGACTTGTACTTAGTTTTGTACCTTTTGAATCAATAAAATAAGCTATTTTACCTTCTCAAGAGTTGTATATTGTGTGAGATTCTGAAAATGGTTGATGTCATCCTGTGGTAATTCTATTTTATCCTAGATTTCTAGTCTCATTTTTATTATCTTTAAGCATAAATAATACATGATTTTCAGGTCATAGTTTGTGTTTTCTATCAAGTTTCATGTAATACTTAGCTATGAATGTCATTTTACTTTTAAATATTATCATAAATTGTGAAAACAATTGTGAGTTACTTATGGAAAACACATCAAATTCTAAGTTGTGTATGTTTTAGGTTAACTTATTGGTCATATTGTGTACTCTTTAAACAAGTAGAATTCATAAAACATTTGGTGTATCACCCCTTTTATGCTTTATAGTTTAATTTTTTGTTCAATTCCTACCCCTTTTCCTTGTGAACAATATTAGAATAGGTTAGTTTAGGTGATGTACTAAGGGAACCAACCCTCTCAGGAGATTCACTCTAATATACAAGTCATCTATAGCTTAGGAGCGTTTCCATAGTATCAAATTAAAAGAGAGTTAACCTATTACACTCTCAAGGGTGCAATTCAACCTAATAATGATTTTTGGCATACCTGATGGGACATGTTTGATGATCCCAACATCATCCATTGAAGAATTTTGGTATGTTATTTAATGTATTCTTCCATAAAATAAATTTTCTTCAACACCGTGGTGATTCCAAGTTTGAATCTATTGGCTCAAGAAAATTAAGTGCTAGCATGTTTAGTTTATAGAGAATAAAACTTGATTTTCTCACATTCTAAAGCTTTTTTTGAATGGATTTCCAGATTCTTTGAATGATTTAACATGTATATATCATGGATATATGTATTATTTCCTTCCATTTCATGAAAGTGTTTTTCATATACCCTCTTGTCAGCCATGTCAAGCTAGGACTACTTTTGGTTTTATCATGAATACTTATGCTCCAACAAACTATCAAAGTTTTCCTAATGTTTACCACCCTCCCATTTTAACTCTACTCTCTTGGAAACCTTCCTATTCTTACAATCAACCTTGTGATAGCTTTTTTTCTCCAAATCAATACTGTTACCTTCTTATTCAAGCCCAAAATGCTGATAGTATGGAGATTAGTGATATTAAAGACATATTGCTAGACTTCAAGAAGTAGCTAATTGAAATCAAGAGAGAGTGAGAATTTAACTTCAAAAAGAAGTTTTTTTTTTAATCCCACTACCATTAGTATTAGGTGAGAGAAAAAAAGAGACATGAAGAAGAATACTTGTTTAAACAAATTGTAACTGAGGGGCAACTAAGTCAAGTGCTTTCCCAAGCATAAAAATATACAATTCTGTCAAATTTATCAATCCCAATTTTTAAGTAAGAAAAGCCATTTGAACCTTCGAGTTAACTTCTTCATTTCATGCAAGATGCTACACATGCACAAAATAAATCCATTATTCCCATGGGCATCCCCCTCAAACATTCATTTATTTGCAAGAAACCCAACAAACCTATCAAATTCCCCTACCCTCTAAATCCTCTTGTCTTAGTGCCATTTCAATGTTCCCAAGTGGGTATGTTGTTTGGAAAGAAATTGGTTTGATGACCAAGAAGGTGGATCTCGAGGGAAAAGAGGAAGGGACTATTTTTAGTGAGTCTCCTTGTGCTTTACAAACTAAAAAATCAAATTCTCAAGAAGAAAATAAAAAAATGATCTCTAGAATATAAGAGCATTGAGATAGAGAACACATATCCATTTCATGGACTATCTGCTTGGCTACATAATATTTTTTTTTAGAAATGAATGAAATTAAAATAAAGATAATGATGGTTCCTTGATGACTCTTGAATATGAAAGATACTTGAAAGAAGAAGATGAGGATGAGTAGTAAAAACGACAAGATACTAAGCAAGAAGGAGGTGGTGAAAATGAGGAGTCTACAATTTGGTTTGATATAATTCCTTGTTTTGTTGACAAGGATGAAGAAAACATGACAATACCAACATCAACAAGTTTGGAAACTAACGAGGATATTAGAAAAATCTTGTAGATTAGCCATAGTTCTATCAAAAATAGTATAGACTCTCCCAAGGTGCTCTTTGACAAAATTAGCCAACTTTGAGAGGATCAAATGTATTTTGTTGAGTTGTATGAGAAGCATCAAACTTCCAAGGGGAAGGGTAAGAAGAATGTCAAAGAGGAGGCTAAAGGCCCATGCACAAGAACTAGGGGTAGTCTTAGAAAGTCTTTTTAAGAAGATAAATAGGAAATGTTGGATATGGTTAACTTGCACTACAATCAAGAGATTGAGGTGGCCAATACTCTAAAAAATATGAAGTAATTCTCTTGTTTGTGGTATGTTTTTGTTATTTTGTTTTGCTACTTTGTTGTTGTTTGTTGGATGCTTTTTTTTTGTTGGTTGTTGTTGGTGCTCTAATTGTTCTTTCCCTTTCTCAACAAAACTTTTATGTAATTTGATGTAAATGGTTGCGGGTCCCTTCAAAACCTATTTTTCCCATATAATCAAAATAATAAATTTGGAACAACATGAAGATACAAGTAGCCTTAATAGGGTGTTGGTATATGGAGAAGAAAATGAGGACAACCTTGTTCTTAAAAATGGAGAGATTAACATATACAAAAAATTTAATGAGGAACTTGATGAAGAGATTTTCTCTAATATTATAGAAGAATTATGCTCAAATATTCATATCAAACCATCATTTCTTGAAGAGGGAAATCATGAAAAAAATGAACATAGTGTATAAATCACTATGTTTCCATCAAATGAGTCGCTTGAAGTAAAGCATTATGATCAATAGGATGATAGGGAAGTATTCCACAAGCAAGCGGCCATCAATGATGATTTAAAATTTTTCCTCTCATGAGGGTATCCTATTAGGCATCTAGCTTGATTGGAGGGAAATAAAACATGACAAGTCATGCCTACACCTAAGCATGAAGCTAAAACTAAAGAAGAACCAAGTTAACTTACATATCCATTTCAAAACAACATGCACAATCAACATGAATGGGTAAGTGAGTTAGTTTCCATTCTTTAAGAAACATTTCAATACTTTATTGAGCAGCTATTGATCCTTCATCTCTTTTTGGTTTCTCATAAACATGTGAAGCATCTTGAGTTGATCAAAAAAGGAATTTATTTTTCCAAACTAGTTAATGGCTTTAGTAATCTCCATGTTGGTTAGTGTAGGTTAGGATAGGTTTTCATATTGAATAAGTGTTGTTTCACATTGTTGTATTTTTTTCCTTCCTCCAAGCATTGATGCATAGGTAGTTAGGTGTTGTTTTGAGTCCATATTTTACGTAGTTTGATTTTTTCTTTTGTTTGTTCATTGTTTGAAATGTATTTTTAGTTTTTGTCAAGTCTTGGGTTTTTTTTTTAAATTATTTTAGGTCTTATATAATTCCTTGCACAATGGATATCCAAGGATGTTTTCCATACACAAGGGGTTTTCAAAAATATCAATTAGGGCTAGTAAAAAAATAATTTAAAACAATATATTTGGAAATAATTATAAGAAAATATACTCATAAAAATTCACTACAATACACATCATTTTAGAAAAAATATTTTATTTAGGTCAAATCATGCTTTCCATACACGTGCATGTTATGGCCCTAAAATGGTGACTTTTAAAAAGTGATTTTTGTACATCATATAAAAAATTAACTTGTGTCATTTGGGTATTATAATAAATTATATATTTGAAAATTACACTCAAAATCCTACATTTCATATTACTAGACTTTCTTAAGATTCTATCTGTAAGTACTTCCAATTTTTGCTCCAAGCATGACAAACTTTTATTTT